>OU015494.1:40213123-40217934 GCA_907164885.2 Dolomedes plantarius | reverse complement strand
GTATATATGCATATATATGTATATATGTATATTTATGTGTATATATATATATGTATATATATGTATATATGTATATGTATATATATGTATATATGTATATGTATATATATATATGTATGTATATATGTATATGTATGTTTTTCCTTATCAATCGATTATATTGGACTGTACGTAAAACTTTTGCGAAATCAAACTTTATTTAGGCCTTTGTCAGGGCGAACATATTCCATACAACAAACGTTAGACGAATCTCATTTCACCGCTAGACAGGACTCACGTGACTCGCGGTTTTTACGTCATTTTGGCAGCTTGCCAAAAGAGCGGCTGTAACATCCTGCCCCACGTTGAAATGTTACATTTCAAGAAACAAACAAAATAATATTAAACAAACAATATAAGAATATAATGAATACAGTACAGATTTCAGACACATATACAAAATAAATCTATTACTGATTATTTTCCATTGGCATTAAACATATCTTAGAAATTGCTCTTTTAACAGTTCCATGAGGAGTTTTTACAACTACTACTCTGACCTTGTCATCCCTGCCTTTAATTATCTCTTGTATACGACCTACAGTCCATTGACAAGGTGGTGAGTGATCATCCCTTAACAAAACCATAGAATTTGGTTTAACATTTTCCTTTTCAAATTTCCATTTATTTCGTGCTTGAAGATTATTTAGATAATCTAATTTCCATTTCTTCCATATATTTTGCACGAATTTACTCAATAATTTCCACTGAGATAAGTAATTATCTTGCTTGGAAGTTACCTCTTGTTCTGCAATAGAAGCTAAAGGTCTTCCTATGAGGAAATGGCCGGGAGTGAGTACCGAAAAATCGTTTGGATCTGAAAATAAAGGTATAAGGGGTCTACTATTTAAGACAGCTTCAATTTGAGCTGTAACAGTAATAAATTGCTCTAACGTTAGATGGGAATTTCCGATAGTTCTTTTTAAGTGATGCTTAAATGACTTGACCCCTGCTTCCCACAAGCCACCGAAATTTGGTAAATTGGGGGGGATATATTTCCAAGCGATTTCCTCATTTGACAAGTAATTTGCAACATCATCATTGTGGTTTTAATAAACTTGTACAGACGTTTTAACTCAGAACTGGCTCCCTTAAAATTAGTGGCGTTATCTATAGAAATTGTGGAAGGTTTACCTCTCCTGCTACAAATTCTTTTTAAAGCTGCAATCATTGCGTCGGTAGTTAAATCAGTAACGACCTCCATGTGTATTGCCTTTGTTACAAGGCAAATAAAAATTGCGACATAAATCTTGTGATATATTCCCTTTCTTTGACCCTTGTATTTAATGAGAAAATAACCACAAAAATCAATTCCCACATGAGTAAATGGAGAAGCGGGAGTTATTCTCTCCTGAGGGAGATTTCCCATAATTTGTTGTACAGTTTTAGGCTTAATTTTGAAGCAAGTTATACAATTATGAATTATAGATCTAGCTGTATTACGTCCACTTAAAGGCCAAAATTCTTCCCTTACAAGATACAAAAGAGTTTGAGCTCCCACATGAAGGTATTTAAGATGAAAATATGTCATAATCATTAGAGTTAAGTGATGGTTTTTTGGAAGCAAAATTGGAAACTTTTTATCTACTGATAAACTTGAGTTAACTAATCTACCACCTACTCTAATTACACCTTGTTTGTCCAGATATGGAGTTAGGCAGCTTAGTTGTGAATCTTTAACATTCTTACCTTTCTCGAGCAATTTCAATTCATTACAAAAAGAAGATACCTGTACTTCCTTTACAAGCCAAATCTTACTCTTTTGCAGCTCCTCTCTACTGAGTGGACCTACCTGTCGGATCTTTGCTTTAGAATTTCCAATAAACCTGAAAACATAACTAATAATACGAATTAATTTCATGTAATTATTGGTAACAGTGAATAGTCCTTTAAGAAAAGAATCTCTTGATAATATTGGTAAATTAATGTCTGCTTTTTTAAATTCAGCCCTAAACACATCATTAGAGGACAGGTCGAATTTGTCATCGTCTCTGTCAACGGAGGGTTCTAGTACATTAGGTGATGGCCCGTTCCACCATAAAGCCATTGATGAAAGTTCTTGAGGACTAGCACCGCGGGAAAGTACATCAGCCGGATTCTGGTCAGAGGCCACGTGTTTCCACTGGAGTCCTTCTGTTAACTTTTGGATCTTGGATACTCTGTTTCCGATGAACACTTTCAGCTTATGGGGTGAGGTATTTATCCAAGCGATTGCAATAGTAGAATCCGTATGCAAGATAATTTCATCGACCTTCATTTTCAAAGATTGGTGGACTTTGTTAACCAACTGTGAAAGAAGAAGACAAGCACATAATTCTAAGCGTGGAATTGAAATGACCTTTATAGGGGCCACACGAGGTTTGCTTGCAATAAGTTTAGTTGTACTGCCATTCGATGCAATGCATTCCATGTAGATTACCGCACCATAGGCTGCTTGTGATGCATCGCAGAAACATTTCAGTACAGTTCTTTGATATATATCAGCTAAAATGAATCGGTCTACTTTAACATTTTCAAGACACTTTAAGGATAGCACAAAATCTGCCCATTCATTTACTAAGCGCGGCGGAAGAATCTCATTCCAGTCGAGTTTTTCAATCCATAATTTTTGTAGAAAAATCTTCGCTTTAGATATGACTGGTCCTAATAGACCGATTGGGTCGTAAATTCTCGCAATAATACTTAAGACATCTCTTTTGGCGTAAACTAAGTCTTCAGGGATTTTTACTTGAAACAAGAATTGATCGTCTGCCGGATTCCAAAAAATGCCTAATGTCTTCACAGGTGATTCTGAATTTGTAGAAAAGAAATGTCCTTGGTCTTGAAAACTATTCATAAGTTCTTCAGAGTTGGAATTCCACTTATGAAGTTTCATACCTCCAGCTTCTAGCATGTGTTCGAGTTGAGACTGGAGTGTTTTAGCTGTTTCGAATTCTGCTGCTCCTGTAATTATATCGTCCATACAAATGTCTTGCTGAGCAACTTGGGATGCCAGAGGGAACTTAGACTCCTCATCTAGAGCCAATTGCTTTACTGTTCTTACCGCTAGAAAGGGTGCACAGGTTGTGCCGTAGGTTACAGTTTTCAGTCTGTAGGTGATCGGATGGTCTTCATTTACAGGTTTCCATAAAATTCGGAGCAAGTCACGTTGATCTGGATCGACCAAGATTTGTCGGAACATCTTCTGGATGTCGGCGGTAAATGCATATTTATGCTTTCTGAATCTGACCATTATATCGAAAATATCTTCTTTTACTTCACCCTTCATAAGCACGTCATTGAGACTTTTTCCAGATGTTGTGTTGGAACTGGCATTAAATACAACTCGGAGTTTAGTACTTAATTTTTCTGGCCTGTGAACTCCGTGGTGAGGTAGATAGTAACACGGGTGTTCGGTTTTGGTTTCATATGGTTCCTCGAATCTCTCCATGTGGTCAAGGTGAAGATATTCTTCCATGAATTCCTCGTATAGTTTCTGCATTTCATTATCATTGGATAGCCTTTTCAAGAGCTGATCGAGCCTTTTCTCGGCTAGCTGCTTAGAGTCTCCTAGTTCCTTGATATCTTAGTTGGCATTTGTACTATGTATCTTCCTTCTTCATTTCGTTTATACGTCTTCTGGTAGTGGGCTTCACAATACACTTCTTCTTCACTTAGTATTTTATCGGAATGATCTATGGACTCTAGCTGCCAGAATTTTTGCAAATTTTCGTCAATACTTTGCATATTAGAAATCAATCCACAGTATGGACTTTGGCTACTCGTTTCAACTGTTCCTGTGGCAATGTATCCAAACACTGACTTACGGAAAACTAAACTGTCTGACACTTTGATTGTGTCGTCCTTTACTATGTCGTAGAAAAGTTCAGCTCCAATCAATAAATCGATTTTATTAAGAACCGCGAAGTTAGGATCTGCTAGCTGATCAGGAATTCTACTTGTTACACTGATAGAAGCAACCGGAAGAGAGTCCGTTGTTTTGGGAACTACTAGCAAGTCTAAAGTTGCCGAATACGATCCATTTCCGTTCTGTATCGAAGCTTGTATTTTCGACTTAATGATAGTTTCTTTTCCTCCTAAGCTTGAAACAGAAAAACTAATTCTTTCAAATGGTATTCCTAAACGTTTTGCAAAGTCTGTCGTGATAATAGAAGACATACTTCCAGAATCTAACAGAGCTCTCGCTCGTATGAAGGTTCCAGTTCCAGGACTAAATACCCATACTACTGCGGTTGAAAGAATAACCGATTTGTTTCGTGTATTAAAGCATGACATAGAAGTAGATACTGCTTGTTCTTGTTCATTTGTAAATATTTCGGCGTGAGGATTCAAAGTGTGTCCTACGCTTACGGAAGTAGGTGCTGAATTGTTCGTTGGACCTCGAACATTGCTTCTGTGGAGCAACGAATTATGCCTTTGGTGGCAAATATTACACAAATGCTTGGATGTACAATTAGAGATTCTATGCTGACTACTTAAGCAGTTATAGCAAAGCTTATTATTTCGTGCAAATTCGAAACGCTTATCGTTATCCATGTTTTGAAATTGCGAGCATTTATACAATGAATGTGTTTCTTTACACAAAATACAAATTCTCTTGGGCTCCTTTGAACTTACAATTAGACTTCTACTTTTATTGTGTTGACCGATATAGGTTCTTTGACTCGCTTGATCGTTTAGATTTCGGCTTACATTTTCCAAAACTAAAGCCCTTTGCTCCAAAAATGTTAGCAAATGATCTAGGGATTGTACATCTTTCGTTTTAATAGACA
>OU015494.1:39510623-39523123 GCA_907164885.2 Dolomedes plantarius | reverse complement strand
GTATCAAATTTGATACATAAGTTAATTTTCCCCTTTATATTCAAAAGCAATATTTTTTATCCACTTGTGCACCTTGTATTAATTTTGAAATATCATGGCAAACCTTTTAATCACTGTTAGTTACATTTTCGTAGGATAGATGGCAGCAGGAATACAACTGCGATCTCAGTAAAAGATAGCCGTTCAATTCATACCAGACCTGCCTTAGTATTTGCTATATTTTCAGTATTTTAAAGTCAGTTTACATCTTTGAAAGTTTCATAAATATATTTTAGAGGTACGTAGCTTATATAATTATTAATAAAATACTTCTTTAATCTTTTATAAAAAATTCAAGTGATTTCAATTTTATGTATCAAAATTGATACATGGTGTGCTTACGCCATTTTTTAAGGAAATGGCGGGAAGAAAGTTTTTAACACAGAAAGAAATTGAGGAACTTATGAACAGATCGTCGAGTGATCATAGTGAAGATGGATCTGGTTCAGAAAGTGATGGCAGTACAGGTGATCCTAATTATAAACCTAACAAAGTTTGTGATGAAAATATTGATGGTAGTAGTGATTCGGAAGATGAGGTATCATTACTTGATAATAGCGATGTTCTTGATCTGCCTAATGGTGGGAACATGCCAAAAGCTAATAGAAATAATACAGGGAGAACAAAGCCTGCAATCAACTGGAAGAAAACTAATTTACTTCTAAATGATGATCAAATTTTATTCCGAGGTGACGAGAATCTCGCTCCTGAAATTATGAATTTAAACACACCTCTAAATTTTTTTTTACAGAAGATTTGATTGAGCATATAGTTCAAGAAACAAATTTATTCAGTGTGCAAAAAAACTCAGAAAAGTGTGTCAATGTAACGAATTTAGACATTAAACAATACATTGGTATTTGTATAATGATGTCTATTGTACATGTTCCAAACACTAGGGCATATTGGTCACCTGCCATAGGCAATGATGTAATAAAAGAATGTCATTAACACGCTTTGAAAAGATAAGAGAATTTCTACATTTTAATAACAACAGTAAACAACCACCACATGATGACCCTCAGCATGATCGTTTATATAAACTTCGACCAGTTGTAAATGCTTTACTTGAAAGATTTTATACCGTCCCTATGGAATCACGTCTTTCTGTTTAAACTTATTTATTGTTTGCTATTGTTTTAATTCACACGGGATTTATATTGTCATTAATTTATTTTTGTTGGTGATTAAATAATAAAATTAATCCGATTAAAAATTATGCTAGGTAACATCTAAATCAAAATAATTTATATATTAAAATTTTTAATTTTAATAAAAATAATTTATATATAAAAAATTTCTATTTTAATAAAATAGAGAGAGAGAGTTGGTTGGTTGAATAAAAGAGGGCTGCGCTTTTTGGCGTGACAAAAATACACTAATATAATCAATAGAAATCTACATATTAAATCACGTTTCGAGTTGAAAAAACAACGTAAGGAACTTCGTTCCTGACGGAGGTCCCCCGACCGCACAATTTTTTTTGCTTTGTATGGCATATTCTTATAGCTCTCTTATCAATAAGTTTATTCAACAAATTCTCATGATTTATTATCTAACTTTTTACCGCTCGTACAAAGCGCCTACACTTTCTGCTTTCCATATACTTTTGAAGTTCATTCAGCCCCTCATCAGGCGCATATATTAAGGAGTCAAGAAGATTTTGGCATCACCATCACTGACATTATTTAAATGCTGAACACAATAAATGTCTTCTGATCAACAAAACACTTGTGCGAAATCATCAACTTTCATCACAACGCGAGTGATGATGATACACTTGTTTTCATGACTATTTTTGAATTTTTGAAAATCTTCCTCCCCATGTTACTGTTTTATACCACATTCTTTACAGTTTGAAGACAATATCAAGGATACAATAGTTTCAATCTTCAATATCAAGTATTCAATGATTGCAATTTTCAGTAGCAAGAATTTTTCTTCTTTCTTATCACCAATCCATGGTATCATACTTTGTTACATCTCCTTTCACAATGCCATATCTCAAAAATCGACGATTTTTAGTTATGACTGTTTTCAGAATGCCATGAAAGAGTAGTATATCCCTGCAAGATCGTTATATCTCACCGCTCAATATTTAGTAGCTAGAGAGCAGAATTAATATTTATCTTTAAACATTCTATTTTACTTTAAACATTATAATCACTCTCCTGAAAAATCACGTTTTTTGAGATATGACGTTGTTGAAAGGAGTGAGCGACATATTTTGCCCGCGTAAGATGCGATTACAATACTATTTGTAATTTGATTCAAGAGCATAAGAACGTTTGGGGTACCGCATCGGGTGTTTGTTAGCACCGATACATCATTTTATTCAATTTATGTATTTTCGATATGTACATACAGAATCTTACATAAAACTAAGAAGATTAATTTGCAAAATGAAACATTTTGAAAATGAATTGAAAACAGTAGTAATAAAGGACAAAGTAACTTTTAACCTTTCTTGTGAAAATTATAAAATGTCAACAAGAACTGAACAAAAACGATGATGGCTCTTTAATTTTTTTATTTGTTGTTCTCCAGTATATATTTGATGTTGATTGGGTACTGAGAGGAATAAGAAGTTTGATTTCTTTAAAAAAATAGGAAATTCATAATAACCAAGCATGAAAAATATTTTCAGCTAAAGCCAATTATTTTTTTAAAAGCATATTTTGATCACATATTCCGAAATACTCCTCGCCTAAAAGAAATGAAAGGAACACTATTTGTGTATGTGCTGCAAACAATTTACGTGTTAACTAAGCCTGTCATAGAATTAGGAGATTAATTTAAGCCGATTAACATTTATTTTAAGCCAATGAAAATATTTTAAGCTTCAATAAATCAATATTAATGTAATTTGTATGAACCGATGTTTCATTTGTCAAGATTAGATAGAATTTATCTTCGGACATCTCCTTATCAAACATACATTAGAACATCCTCAATAAATTAAATTTAACAGCTCCAAGCAAACGCACCATCAGAACGTGACCATGCGTTTTCCTATATAATGACAGTAGAACAATGGGCTACACATCAAATTAAACAAGTAGTTTGGGCTCTTTGAACTGTCGCTTCTTTAGGCGGTGTCTTTACTATTGTGCATGTCATAATGCATATCCTTTATACAAATTAAGCAACTTAAAAGCGTAAAACCAATTGAAAGATTATATTTTTTACAATAGCTAATATAACGGACAGGGACATGAATAAGAGTAAGTTGTTTATTTCGTTCATTTCAATTGGGCATATGTGTCTAATTTTCCGTAAGCTAATGAATGAACCGTGCAACTGAACGTTTAAATATTAAAAAGCCATCGTATGTGCGTTTTTTATTTTAGTTACGGTTCATTTATTTCAAATATTGAAAGGAAAATAAAACCAAGCTCTCAAGTGTTAATTTTCTTTTATTTACTTTCTGTATCGTAAATTAATATAAGTGAGATTGTATGTATGCAAGTAAAAGTGAGCAAATGAAATAGCTTTCTGAGAGATGCAAATATAGTTTTCTCTCTAAAACCATTATAATAATTTCAGTCCACTTAATCAAAAACCAAAAACAAAATCCTTAAAGTTATGGATTGACATCCTATTTAACTCAAAGCGTCTACAAAGTGATGAGTACGGAATAAGAACTTTAAGGAAATAACACCGTATGAGACAAAACAACTCTTTCAAACTATCAGCAACACTTTTTTTTTCCGTCCTGTAAGATTATGCGAGATAAATTTTTAACTTCTGATGTTATTTTGAAACAGTTTTTGTTGCTGTTCTGATTACCAAACACCAGCGACTATCGCGTTGCTTCAGTTTGTGTATAGCAGGGCATCATGCACAAAGATTTTTGTTTCTTTTTTGGTAAAATGAAGGTTTCTGGTAGGCTAAAAATAGGTAGTGTATCCAGGGCCCCATTTAGAAAATTTTGGACTATAGGCACAACTCGAAAAGGGGGCCCCCTAATACTGATGTGGGCATAAAGTTTCCAAAATTGACACACACAAAAAATGTGAAAGTACCATTTTACCAAGAATTGGCTATTTGAAACGTAGAAGCCTAGAACATTATCATATAACAAAAAGCAATAGAACATATTAACTTCACCATTATAACACCAATACAATGTTATAATGGTATAATAACATTGGTTATATATTCATTATATAACATTGGTTATATTTTCTGGTTGCATTTTATTTAATGCAACCAGAAAAACTTATTAATCCCTTATATACACTATAACATATATATAATGAACTATACATATAACTGTACATATGACGAACCAAACCAATCAAATTTGAAAGGAAATTTTAAAAAAAATCGTTTTAAAGAAAAGGTAAAATTTTAAAAAAAATTTAATTGGGAATTTTTTCTTTTAAAATAAAAATTTGGGGGGGGGGGGCCTAGGCCTGGGCCTAATGGAAAATCAGGGCCTGAGTGTATCGTATATAGGCGTGAAATGCTCTGTTAAGGGAAGTGGTAATTTCTAGAAAAAGTGCACCGAAGTTCAATGCACAAAGAGCTCAATGCTAGAAAAGATGTCCAAACCCATGGAAAGAAGTAAAGGAATTCTCAATTATATTCTATGGGGCAATGGAGGGCTCATATCTCGTGATGAATTAATATAGTAGGACTACAGAGGCTGTTCGCACATTTTTAGACGATTTTGGTAAGCGGTAATAAAAAATTGTTTACTGCAAAAGAAATAATTGCAATTGTACTATGTTTTTAAAAGTCAAAATTAAGGTCTGCGGCTTGAAAGTTTTGTTTTTATTCAAAATGGCGTTTTTAACAAAGCAGTGGTTCGAAGGCTGCATTTATGCTCTTTCCGAAGAGAAATATGCATACTCCGTTATCCAAAAACGATGGGAGAGTCATGGTTTTGTGATATCTAAAGCATCGATAGGTAATATCGTCAACAAGAAAGGGAAAAAAACGTCAAATTGGAGCCTCAAGTGGGACAAAAATTCCAAACAAGTATCAAAGGAAAAAACGGACATCTTTGACTATTGCAAAGGTACGTTGTTTAATGTTAAAAGAAAATCCCCTTAGTCAAAGGACAGTTGCAAAATCATTAAAATGCTCGGTGTCCACTGTAAACAAAATGATAAACGTTGATTTAAATCTTAAGAAAGCGAAAAAAACGCAATGTGCATCGCCTTCTTCCAAATCATATCGCTGAACGCAGGACACGCTGCAGAATTCTATATGAGAAACACTTATCCAAAGAAAAATGGAAAACAATTGTCACAATAGATGAATCATGGGTGTATTTAAATGATTGCAATAAAAAAAGAGCTATTTATTGTCATAAAAGGGGAGAAAAAAATTCAAGTACATGGTTCAAAGAATCGAAAGAAAGTTTTTCTAAGGGATTCATGATTGTTGCTGGTTTTTCGTATAATGGAAGTTAAAAATAAAGAGAGTGGAAAAAAATGTCACGACTAACTCCAAATACTATCAGGAACATATTTTATCGCCAATTTTTCTGAATTAAATACCATCGCTTTACCCACAGTGCCATCAATCTGTGAGACTCCATCAGGACAAAGCTAGCAGTCACACATCAAAATCCACTGTAAATTTCCTAAAAGAAATGGAACAAAAACTGGTATTAAGGCCATACCCTTCACTGATATCCCTACTAAATCTTCCGATGTATCACCTATGGATTTTTGTGCTTTCGGACTTTTAAAATCTGCACTATCCAAACGTCGTCCCAAAACCCTTACTGGACTCTGGAAAGCTGTTCAGGAGGAATGGGATAGAATACCTCTTCTGACACTTCAAAAGGCATTATTATCCTGGAAATTGCGGTGTCGAAAGATAGTTCAGAATAAGGGATGTCAAATAGAACATTTAAAACACAAGAATTTTATGTAATTTAGTTTTGTGAATACAATATACATCGTCTAAAAGATGTGTGAACAGCCTCCGTAGATGCGCGTGAACCGAAAAAGGTAATCCCTTATCAGACAAGAAGAGCGGGATATTTATTGAATATCACGGTTTCAAAAGTGTTGGATCTAAAATTTATTTAATATGATGGCCTCACTTAGAAGAGTTTCAAAATGTAACATTACTGGTACCTTAAAATGTAGAAAACATGACAGTGAGAAGGTTTTCCTTGGTTCAATAAAATTTCTCTGTGATGAGAAAAGTGCTCAGCTTTAAGATACTCGTATGGGATGGGACATCACGAAGATGAAGCTGTAAAAAGACGGATTGTTTAGATGATTATAAGCATGGCCGGCCGTGGATTTTTGCGTTTGTGTGCGAGGTCGCATTCTACGCCCAACTGCGCCCCATTTCCAACCAATCTGCGCCCCACTGATCATTCACTGGAGCACCCGCCTGTGTGCGCTGAACACTTCGCACACGCCACGGGCTTACCCTGATTATAAGAATGATTATTTAAAATAGGTAAATGCTTCTATCGAATGTCAAATAATTCTCTAAATTTTTTTCTACTGTCACGTTTTATGGTTATGTTTCATGTAAAATTTCGTTTTATCGCAGTATGAATCAATGAAACAGAGGGGATGCACATAAATCTATAGATTTGCTTCATATGCTCTAAACTCGTACACATTTCTCGAGAAAAGATCAATGCACGTGCTTTTAATTTGCACCTTAGTCTTCAATGAGCAAATATTTCCTTCATCTGTCATAAAATCATACGAATTTCTCGAGAAATATCAAAATCTATGGCAATTATATTACATGGTTTTAATTTCTGCTATTTCAATCTTTTATTGTACTTCATTGCAATTTTGGCTTAATTTACTAATTTACACTACATCAGTTGGATGCCTCTCTTAATGGCCGCATATTTGCAGTGCCTTAAAAACTCACTTAATATATGCTTCTAAAGTATCAAAATCTCTCTCCATTAAATGACATAATATCTCTTTATATTTTACGAGTATCTATCTATATTATAAATAAAACATGTGTCAGAAAACTCCGATTTTTCTTCTTTAACATCAATCAAATAGAATGCAGAGATGATGATACACCTGCATGAAACTAATTCAATAAATTGGCGATTTATCGTTACCCCCCATTTTAATTCCGAACCTTTCCTTTAATGTAAGTTTTAATTGCAAATTCCAGCATGCAGGATCAGCACCTGGTAATGAGAGCCGAAATTTTCGGGAAAAGCAAAAACATTCCTGATCTCTAATGCGAAACTCAATAATCATAGTGTTCGTCTAGCAGCGTGATTTTTTTTTTTCTCATTGTAATAAGACAAACCGGTTTCTTAGTCAGCGCACCTGCGAGTGAATTCGAAAGTGACTTCCCCTTCTCCTACCCCGGCTAGCGAGTCATTTGAAATCTGAAGGTGTTTTATCATCGAATTATATCATGTGCGAATGGAGGGCGAAATGGTCATATCAGTAGACAACCGTTACTGGGGGGAATCGAAAGCTTGAATTTCCGTTGCATATTTTACCGCCTTCCATTTTTCTTTCGGTCTGACAGAATGGGTCAAGTGCAAAACAGAACAGAAAATTACCACCAAATAAAAACTTTTCTCATTATACTGATTTTTACTTCTCCTTAACAACACGTAAATTTTTAATCATGAACCTCATAAAATATTAACACTTAATTAGAATTAAGATGTACCTTTGCCAGGCCACTTTAGTGTTATGTTTGAGAGTGGCACAGCAGTAGAAATTTCTCGCTAACCTTTTGCATTCGAGTAACATTTCCTTTTACTTACTCATAAACTGTAAACATAATGTCACGAAAAACTTGCGGTTTTATTTTTCCCGAAAGAAAAAGAATCATTAGGTTTTTTCATCAGTTTGCGAAATTTATCAAATTTTGTGGGGATATTTTTCGAAACTATTGCTCGAATCCTATATTATTCCTTTTTCATTGTTAGGTTGAAACATTTAGGTATCCAATAAATATTTCCTAAAGCTAAGAGATCACAATATCTATGCCTCAGTAAAAAAGGTGCCCATAGGGATTTTGATCACTACAAGGATTTTGAGTGGATAAGGGTTAAGATAACACACTCGTACATACGTTTACACTGGAGTTGGTAACAGATGCATTAAAGTCTACTATCCGAGATGGGTGAACTGGATCACTAAAGTTAACCAACAAATCAATGTCGTCAGTAGCTGTGTATGAAGCGAAATCCAAACTAATGCCCTCTTAAAAATCTATCGATTCTCTTCTGTAAAATAATTTTTCGAAAATTTTCAAAAATGATGATGAGGAAAACTGACAATCAAGGAACCCGACCGATAGTCAGGTTTCCGTCATTAAGCTTCCTGAGGGGCCTCGATTTCTGTTCCAGGTAATCGTGAGATAATTAGAATAAAATATTACGACATTGTGTAGTTTCTCTGTGATCGAATAGTTACGATAACTGAAATATACGAATGGTTTTAAATGATAGTATTTTACATAAAGATGTCAGACGCTTTTCCCGATTAGGAATTTTTTTTTACAATTTCTGAGCACGTGCATTCTTGGCTTTGCGAAATATTTGTACTTCCTTTGATAACGAAATTTTAGGGTTTCATTCCTGTTGACTATACTTTTTATATATAACGATGGCTTTCGAAGAGTTATTTAGTTAGAACTGCTACTTTTATCATTCATAAAGCCTCTCAAGTCTCTTTTCAGTGTAAGGCTGCTTTGACAAATGGTCGGATCAGGTGGAACTAGAAATATAAGGAGCAGAGGTCGTGGCGTGTAAAAAGTATTAAAAGTTCTAACAAAGGATTTAACTTTTCTTTTTTCTAAATAAAGGCTTCATCCTTCGATGTTGCATAACATTATAGTTTACAAAAGGGCGTACAACTCTCCTGTGGCTAATAATTTCATACTGTCCGACCAAATTTGTTATCGGAATAAAGACCATTTTATACTTTTAATATGGGAAATATATTGAAGGATTTAAAAATATTAGCTTAGCTTTGACTCGTCTCTACAAAACTTGAATTAATTTTTAAGATATCAGTAATGCGTGGTGTACTCATTGGGATAGAGCTGCTAGACAAAATAGAAATCATTACACGGCACACAAGTTAAATAAAGAGATATCATCGTACCTATTTATCGAAAAAACCCTTATATAATTCAAATTACTTAAAGCTGATTTTTAAAAAAACTTACGCCCTTCTCTATTTAAATTTTATTTTAAAAATGTCTTAATGAATGTTATAACGTTACATATATACTGGTAAAATGTGCTTAACACTGCATATAATACTAGCATTAAAAATATTTATAAGAATCAGTTAAAAAGAAACGCATTTATTCTTGTTAATTGATACTTATACCATAAATGTTAATATAATGGTTCTTGTTTATTGACCCCTCCCCATATGTACTAGTTCTTTTAATTAATTTATCCTTATTTTCATCTAATCATTGCAAGCATGTTTTTGAATCAGTAAAGTGAGGTTATAAGTCTGTATGGTTTGTATTGTACATCTGGGCCTTAATATGTACACATAATTTTTGCTACAAGCTCAAACTTCATGATATAATTCGTGTATTTTCAATTACGCAACAATCAATACACCTTAGTAACCCTTGTTTACAATTGGGATGTGTAAATTATCAGGATCTTTATTTTATTTTATTTTTTTTTTGGGGGGGGGGGGATAAAGTTGGAAAAAGGAACTGGAGGGAAAGATAGGAATAATTCTGTTTGGTACTTTCTTATCCCGTCAAATAAGAATAACTCCGGTAAGATTCATTGTGAAAAGATATTTCAAAATATCGTCATTTAAAAAGTTGGGACTTTTTAAAAGGAGAAGCGGACAGGGCGCATATTTAGTTGGATGACCCAAACTCCGAAATTGATTATCAAATAAAAATTATGTATAGCTAAATTAATATCTTCCAGGTGATCCACTTATTAGTTAAATTTTTTTTAATACTGTGAACCATGAAAATAATATATCTAGCAAATTCCTATCTACTCCACTTCGCTGTTACTCATTCAAGCTTTTCCGGGAGCATTAGAACCTTCAGGACTTCTGATTTCGGACTTGTTGCGTTTTTTAAATGCGATAGTTAAAATGCCCCATTCTTTAAGTCTTTAAAAATTATCTCTAGCCCAGCATTACTGTTAAAAATCATCCGTTTCAAAAATCATTTACGATAATCTATGTATATAAAACAGTTCCGTAACTGACTGACTCCCTGACTGACATACAACGCACAAACCGCTGGACCTAAAGGGCTAAAATTTTGCATGGCGATTCTTCTTATAGTGTAGGGGTGCACCAAGAAAGATTTTTGAAAAATTCTTCTTATATTTTTTTAAATTAAATTTTTAAGCTGTTTTAGTAACTTTTTTTAAGTTTGCATTTAAAATAATAATTTGAGGGTTATAAAATTTATATCACGAGAAAGATCCTAAAAGTTCCTTTAAAATGAGATCTTTTTCGAATCTTTACCTCCATTTTCTGATTTTTGGTGAATTTTTAAAGATTAAATTTTAGAATTTAATTTATTAAATGCTGATCACGTGATTTCTTTTTCTGGTACTTTAAATAAATTTATCATCACCTCCATAACAACTAAATAGACAAAAAAAAATTTTCCTTGCTAATGCGGCAGACGATTGGACATTATCCAAAAAAATATTAACATACAGTAAAAGATATGTTCCTCAAACTGTACTATATTCTTTAGTATGTCCTATTACATTCCATTTGAATATTTTATTCTACATTATTTTGTCTATAAAAAATCCCTTACGATTTTTTTATAAATATATATATATATATATATATATATATATATTACATCAATTGTATACATTGATCGTCGTATTTATTATATATATATATATATATATATATATATATATATATATATATATATTTTGCATTAATTGCATACATTGACCGTTGAATTTAATTTGAATGTACTCCGTAGCGAAGTGTGGGTTTTCAGCTTGTATTACATAAAAGTTCTTGAAGGAAAGTATTTTTTTACGCTTTGTAGAACTCTTTTTTTTGTAGTCATTCTGACAGTTTCAATCTACCTCAGTTAACACGAAACATTTTTCATCAGAATACTCTCTACAAATAGCACTCTCCCCCGCTCCGATAAGCTTATAAATGGCATCTCCCTAGCGTTTACATACGCACACTTTGAATTAAAAGAAATGTTCAGGTTTTACATATTTTTCGCAGTTTCATAAAAAAATATAACTGATTCATAGCTATACAAGTTGCCTTAAGAAACTGGTAAATAATATATCGTTTGCAATGCGTATTGGTTAAAAAAACGTTTTAAAGACGTGAGCAAAGTTACCTTAACAAACTTGGATATAATTCAGCTTAGAAAGCAAATAAATGACAGGTTTGAAAAAAAAAAATTCATGTATATAATTTGTTAAAAGTTTGTCTTTCTTCAATAGGTAGAATTTTTTTAAGATGGGACTAAAACTTAATTTTCTTTTATAAAAATATCTTTGTGTTTTTGAGTTTCATGATAAGATTATTAGTTACGAAGTACTAAATTTATATAACTTGACTAGCTGAATACCCACACTTCGCTACGGAGTACATTCAAATTAAATACAACGGTCAATGTATGCAGTTAATGCCAAACAAAACGAAAAAATATAGTTATAATAAATACAACGATCAATGTATGCAATTAATGCCAAAATAAAAATTAAAAAAAAAAATCGTAACGGATATTTTTATAGACAAAATAATGTAGAAGAAAATATTGAAATTAAATCTAATAGAACATATTAGAGAATATAGTACAGTTAATATAGTACAGATTGAGGAACATTTCTTTTACTGTATTTTAATATTTTTTTGGATAATGTCCAATCGTCTGTCGCATTAGAAAGAAAAAAAAATATTGTCAATTTACACTGCTGGTCACTGTAAATGCAACACCCTGAAGGAAACATGCAAATAACATGAAATTTACAACATGCATTAGCGGAGGTGAGATATGCAAATGATTAGAATTTCAGCGCAGACGCACATCACGCGCGCCTGTGGCGCCACTTCAAAGCGCTATTTAAGTCTTGGAGATTTCGACGATTTCAAGTTCGGCAATTGTGTTTTTCTTGTGGTTTTTTCAAAAAACGATCAATTATGCCTCGTCGAAAACAGCGATCATCTTTTGATCAAGTATCCGAGTTCGACAGAGGAAGGATAGTGGCCTACCGAGATTGTGGATTATCTTTCAGGGAAATCGGTAGTCGTGTTGGACGAAATCAAACAACTGTAATGCGGATATGTGATCGTTGGATGCAGGAGGGTACGACGGACCGGCGTGTTCGATCGCATCCACCTCAGCGCACCACTTCACGTGATGACAGGCAAATTGTGCGCATGGCAGTGACGGATCGCTCTGTCACATCACGGGAGGTGTTGGAGCCAGTTGTCCTTCCTTACCTTCAGGGCTTCCGCACAGCCATATTTCAACAGGATAATGCG
>OU015494.1:39379689-39510523 GCA_907164885.2 Dolomedes plantarius | reverse complement strand
ACCATCTACGCGACAATATATATTTATGTAAAGGATTTAGTGGGAAGAGAATGATTATTCTAAATTTAAAGGGGGCTTGGGAATTAAATTATATTCGTGGCGTAATTCGCCTCTAATTGTTCGTATTTCAAGACGCGAATTGGGAAAGGGAAATTCCCTTTTTATTATATAATCTTCGCGCGCCTCTGAGTTCTGCGGTCGAGGAGGAGCATTTACATTTTAGAATTGAAAGATGTCTGGTTCGGGCTCTGCGCATGTCCAAGGAGAGTTGGCGCGCGGAGATGCCCGCGAATTTGGTTAGAGCGCGGAATAGAAGTCGATGCTATTAGATGTGTTTTGCCGCGGCTCTAAAAAAGAAATGGCGAATAATGAAATGCGTAGATCTGGAGAGGTGGTATTATGACATTGAACTGAATAAACTCTACTTAATTTAGACGATGCTGAGTACTTTTTGAGTGTATGCCTTCCCTCGATGCCATGGACTATAAAACAATGTTACGGCTTACCTTGGCATTAGTAAAAGCCCGCCAACCTTGGCGCGCCACTAGAAAAACTTTATGGTTGCTAATGGCAACAGTTCAGTTTCAGAAACTGTTCTGAGTAGTCGCATTTTAGTATTAGTTGTATGTTTCGCAGTATGGTCTGCATTGTTCTTGCCATAGGGCAAACTAGGTAGTTGTTATGTTTGTTTGTGTGTGTAATAAAACCACTTAAAAGACATTGCAGTTTTTAATCAGAAAAATATAGTATACAGTCCATCGAAGAAGGAACATTTTTTTGGTCACGTCGTTTGGAGAAGAACTGGTATTTTACATTTGGTTTAAATTCATTGATAGGATGAATAATCAGTTGTAATCATGACTGATAAAAATAAATTAGTAGCTCTTAATCGTCAAAGAGGGGCCTATAAAGGTCAGTTGACTAGAATTGCAAATTTCCTCGATGATGAGAAGAGTAAAGAGACATTGGAATACCAAGTAAAATTAGATAGTGTACAAAAAGTTATGACGCATTTGCATGACTTGAAAATCGAATATTTTGGAATAGTTGTAGATGAAAAAGAGTTGGAAAATCATCTAACAGCCTTCACAGAAATAGAAGAAGAAGCTGAAAACCTAGAGGTAAGGCTTAGAAAATTCTTACTCTCTAATGCTAATAATATGTATAGCGAAACCGAAAGTGATTCAAATAGCTCTAAATTATGTAATTCAAATGCTAATTTTAAATTGCCTGATATACCTCTACCGAAATTTTCTGGAAATTATCAAGACTGGTATATGTTCAAAGATCAGTTTAAAACATTAATCGATTCGAATGATAGTTTAAGTGATACACAGAAGCTGTATTATTTAAAATCTACCTTGAGCGATACTGCTTTAGATGGTGTTACTGCGGATGATTCTTATAAATCGCTTTTCAAAGCATTAGAAAATCGTTTCCAGAACGAACGTTTTATCGTTAATAGTCATTTGAATGAAATATTATCTATGGAAATGTCAACACAGGACGCAGCTAAAAGTCTAAGAGCTGTAGTTGACGGATGTCAAAAGCATATTAGAGCGCTTAAAACAATAGGTTTAGAACTTAATCAGTTTTCAGAAATCATGTTGATAAATATAGTTCTTAAAAAACTAGATGAAGAAACAAAAAAGCAATTTGAGCTTTCGCTAACTACCACAGAATTACCTCATTGGCAAGATTTTATTGACTTTCTACAAAAACGATGTTTAGTTTTAGAAAATTTACAAAGTAGTGTAACCGTTAAACCTAAGCAGTTAGCATGTGAAAGAAATCAAAAGTTGAAGAATTTGTTTGTAAAAAAGAATTCCTACACTGGGAATAATACTAAATGTGTTTTTTGTCAATCAACAAGTCATTCTATTTTTAAGTGTGACAATTTCTTAATATTAAAGGAGTATGACAGATATTTAATCGTTAAAAAACTCAATCTTTGCTTGAATTGTCTCAGTTCGAAACATAAAATTGCTGAGTGTCCTTCAGCATCTCGTTGTGGCTTTTGCTCGAAAAAGCATAACACTTTGCTCCATAGAGGTGAATCATTGGCGCCGATGGTTGAAAACGATAGTAGTCAACAAATAGACAAAAAAGAAATTACTGCCTCGCAAAGCAATAAATTAAAGGGAGAGGTTTCTGGTGTGATTTCGCAATCATTATGCAGTGAGATTTGTTTATCGGGAAAAAATGAAAATAGAGTGCTTTTAACCACATGTATTATTTATGTGGAAGATTCGCATGGGGTTAGAATTCCGGTGCGTGGACTTTTAGACAGCGGTTCACAGATCAACATCATGAGTAATAGGCTAGCTCAGTCTTTAGCAGTAAAGAAAAATAAGACGAAGGTTTCGGTTTCGGGGATTAATGGAAATATTTCAAATATAAAATCGAAAGTGCAGACAACTATTTCAAACAAAGATGGTTCGTTTAGTAGATCGATTCAATTTTTAATTATGCCAAAAATAACAACTTGGGTACCGTCAAGCAATATAGATGACTCTAATTTGGAAGTACCGAAAAATATAGATCTAGCGGACCCTAATTTCGGAAAATCATCTAAAATTGACATTCTCATTGGGGCTGAGCTCTTCTATGAGATTTTGAAAACTGAAAAACATAAAATTAAGCAATTAATCTTTCAAAACACTGTTTTCGGATTTATTGTTTCCGGAACAGTAGAAAATAAATGTCATCAGACATTTTGTGGCCTTGTTAAGCAAGCAGATATGTTAGATGAAAACCTGCAAAAATTTTGGAAAATTGAAAGTGTTGAGGATGAATCGATTCCTATTAGCACCGAAGACCAACTATGTGAGAATCATTTTTTAGAAACTTATAGCCGAGATAACACCGGAAGATTTGTAGTTACTATGCCTCTAAAGGAGGATCCGGTTGCCCTAGGAGATTCCAAAGTAGTCGCTGAGAAAAGGTTGCAGCAATTGTGGAATCGTCTTGACAAAACTCCCTTAATGCGAGAACTTTATTGCGCATTTATGAAAGAATATGAGACCCTTGGTCACATGACAAAAGTTAGGGACAAGATAGAAAATACAGGTTGTTATTACCTTCCGCATCATGGGGTGTACCGTCCAGAAAATACCACAACGAAGCTGCGCGTAGTATTTAATGCATCAAGCCCTACAACCAATGGTAAGTCATTAAATGATATTCTCTACAAAGGACTAGTAAAGGAAGAATTGTACGAAATTATGATTCGCTTTAGGAAACATAGGTTTGTGTTTCTCGCTGACATCGAAAAGATGTACCGACAAATAGTGATAAATGCGGAACAAAGGAAATTGTTAAGAATCTTATGGAAGCCAGATTCGACCACGCCAGTAGAAGTCTACGAATTGAACACGGTGACTTACGGAACATCTTGTGCTCCATTTTTGGCCATTAGAACCTTAAAACAACTGGCTATAGAAGAAATAGAACGGTTTAGTAAGGCTTCGGAAGTTCTTTTGAATGATTGTTACATGGATGACGTCATCAGTGGCGAAGACAGTCTTGAAGCTGTGACAGAACTCCAGTCTCAGCTAATACAACTGCTAAGATCGGCCGGAATGCACTTGCATAAATGGAATGCCAATCACCCTGCGTTACTTGAGCGTGTTAATAATGGGACTTTAGAAGGTTATTCATTTTTAGAAAATGAAACCAAAGCTTTAGGCGTTACCTGGAAACCTAGCTTGGATGTCTTTACATTCAAAGTAAAAATCGATCAACAAGAAAAATTGACTAAAAGGGCTATTCTATCTGACATCGCTCGACTTTTCGATCCGCTTGGTCTTATAGGACCGGTTATTACAAAAGCCAAAACGTTCATGCAAGAACTTTGGAAATCAAAATTAGATTGGAATGATCCTATTCCTGAGTTTATAGCCCAGTCCTGGATTCAATTTACAAGTTCTTTAAAATCTTTAGAAAGTCTTAACATTAGTCGTTACATTTTAAAGCCTTGTGCTCAACAGATAGCTTTGCATGGATTTGCTGATGCCTCATCCAAGGCATTTGGAGCTGTTGTCTACATTCAATCTTCATATCAGGCTCAAACGTCATGTCATTTGATTAGTAGCAAATCTCAAGTAGCCCCATTAAAAACAGTCACTATACCGAGACTCGAGCTGTCAGCGTGTCTCCTATTAGCCAAGTTAGTCGTCAAGGTTTTGAACTCCTTAAAACTGAACATTAACGACATCTACTTATATACCGATTCACAAATAGCCTTAGCCTGGATACGAACCCCAGCATGGGAGCTAAAAACATTCGTCAGCAATCGGGTTGCGAAGATCCAAGGCTATACACAGAACTTTCAATGGAAACACATTGCGTCTAGCAGCAATCCTGCGGATTTAATTTCGAGAGGTTTAGATGCTACAGACTTACTGGAGAATCAACTTTGGTGGCATGGGCCAGACTTTCTCACTCATCCGATTAGTGTGCCTGGTACTGGAAATCCTCATCTATCGTCAGAGGACCAGGACGTTATTAAGAAAGAGATGAAAGATGTTTCTAATGACTCTCCATGTCAAGAGACTCTAAACTTGTGTGGACTAGCAGCCTTAGCTGTTTCACTTACACCTAACAATTTTGATTTTATTTTTTGTATAACTAATAATTTCATGAAACTAATTAGAATTTGTAGTTTCATTTTTAGATTCATTAACAATTGTAGAACTGTAAATAGCAAAAATTTAGGACCCTTGTCCTTACCAGAATTAAAGAGTGCTGAAGCCTGCTTGATCAAACAGGTACAGTATGTCTTCTTTGCTGAAGATATCCAGCATCTGCAGAATCAAAGGACCCTGTCAGGTAATAGTAAACTGAAATTTTTAAACCCATTTATAGATCCTGAGGGCATTGTTAGAGTAGGCGGTCGCTTAGACAATTCCAGTCTGACCTATAGAAAAAAACATCCTGTCGTGTTGCCCGCAACCACAAATTGAGTGAAATGATCTTGGAATATTTTCACAAGAAGTTTTTCCATCTCGGGCCACAAGCCTTACTACATCACGTCAGGCAAAGTTACTGGATAATCAATGGAAGATCTATGGCTCGTAAAGTAGTCCACAAATGTGTAGTTTGTTTTAGAAACAATCCCATAGGAGTCAATCAAATAATGGGAAATTTACCCCCAGAAAGAGTAAACCCTAGCCCGCCTTTTCACTATTGTGGCATTGACTTTTGCGGTCCATTCTTTATAAAGTACAAAAATCAAAGAAAAGGAAATTATAGTAAAATTTATGTCGCGTTGTTTGTCTGCCTAGTCTCTAAGGCAATTCACCTAGATATAGTAACGGATTTAACAACAGATTCATTCATTGCTACCCTTAAACGATTCTTTGCCCGCAGAGGTAAAAGTTCCACTATCATGACCGACAACGGCACTACTTTCGTAGGAGCAAATACTGAGCTGAAAAAATTGCATGCCATAGTAAATAAACCTGACAACGATTTGACTAATTATTTGTCGTCTGAGGATATTAATTGGAAATTCATTCCCCCTCGCTCACCGAACTTTGGTGGATTATGGGAAGCAGGGGTGAAAGCTTTTAAGTACCATTTGAAACGCACCTTAGGCAATTCCCGAGTAACTTTAGAAGAATTTTGGACTCTAATTGCCCAGATAGAAGGAATTCTCAATTCTCGCCCTTTGCTACCTTTATCGTCGGACCCTAATGAAATTGACGTCCTGACACCTGCCCATTTCTTGATTGGACGACCTATTATTTCAATAACCGAACCGGATATAACACCTATCAGCGAAAATAGACTATCTAATTGGCAAAAAATAACCAAAATGACCCAAACTATTTGGAAGAGATGGGAGCATGATTATCTAAATCATCTCCAACAACGCAATAAATGGTTTATCGAAAGGAAAAATCTTAAGGAAGGATGCATGGTTATCCTAAAGGATGAAAATTTACCACCAGGTAAATGGTCTTTAGGCCGAGTCATTAAAGTAATTTCGGGTTCAGATGGAAAAGTAAGAGTATTAGAAATTAAAACCTTATCAGGTGTTGTAACCCGATCAATTTCGAAAATTTGTCCTCTTCCTATTGAAGAAAATTTATAATTTTGTAATTTTGAAACTGTCATTTTGCATTATTAGTATTTACCTATTGTTATATGTATAGTGTATCTTGGAAGTAATTTAGTGTATACCATTTGTTTATTTAGTATTGTGTGTCATTATATTATTGAATGTTGGGACATGTCAATGGGGGCCGGTATGTTACGGCTTTCCTTGGCATTAGTAAAAGCCCGCCAACCTTGACGCGCCACTAGAAAAACTTTATGGTTGCTAATGGCAACAGTTCAGTTTCAGAAACTGTTCTGAGTAGTCGCATTTTAGTATTAGTTGTATGTTTCGCAGTATGGTCTGCATTGTTCTTGCCATAGGGCAAACTAGGTAGTTGTTATGTTTATTTGTGTGTGTAATAAAACCACTTAAAAGACATTGCAGTTTTTAATCAGAAAAATATAGTATACAGTCCATCGAAGAAGGAACAAACAAGAAGACTGCAAACGACACATTAGCAGGCAAAAGCCAACGCCTGTCATTCATATATATATATATATATATATATATATATATATATATATATATATATATATATATATATATATATATATATACTAGCATTATTGCCCGGCGTTGCCTGGGTAGATATATAGATATAAAATAGTTCATGCATTCCATCAAAAAAATACTGGGCTGCACTCCCACTCTTCATGTTCATCTGGCCAGACAGAATGCGCTTAGCGCGTTTCTACTGAAATGATATACAAACAATAAGAAAGAAAGAAACTTTGAGCCTGCGGACCTTCGTTTGATTTTATTGAGAATTAATAACACCGTGTTGCGTGATTCGCACGTTTGGATTGAATAAGTTTACTGTTAAATTATATTTGTTAGATACTGTTCAATTAGATTTAATTAGATTTTTTTGATCCACTGTTTAATAAGAA
The DNA here is from genome assembly GCA_907164885.2 of Dolomedes plantarius. NCBI lineage: Eukaryota > Metazoa > Arthropoda > Arachnida > Araneae > Dolomedidae > Dolomedes > Dolomedes plantarius. The sequence goes on along the minus strand of OU015494.1, from coordinate 39,503,530 downwards.
ATAAGTTTTATAGTTTACATTTGCTTTTATTATTTATTTTCCCTTAAAAATGCACTTTTTTCCATGTCACCTAAGAGGTAAAGTGCAAGATGCGTTATCCCCTTTATTTAATCAAAGTAAGGCTTGATTCCTCATGAAGCCTTTTTCTTTAAGCTTGTATGTTTTGTAAGAAATGTTTTGAATCAGATGTATTACCTGTGAGTAATGTTCTCAAAGGCTCGGGTGGTTCTTGAGTTGTAGGCAATTGTACTTTCCCATTACTGCAACACATAGCAGAGCCAGGAAAGTTGTGTTTATCTGGGGAGCCAAAGGTCATTTCCAACCATCTTTCTCCCGCGCATTGGAATTTGAACCCCCACTCCGTCATCCTCAAACTACCCCTCTTACCGCAGCTGGTTGAGGGGAATCCACAGGGAGTAGACGCACCTCTATCGGGCACAAAAACATTAAAAAATTAATTTTAAAAAAACTAATTGAGCCTCAAATTTCGTTTTTCCTGATTTAAGTTTCACGGGTCCAAAACATTAACTGTGCCGAATTCGGTCCCAGTGGGTGAAACAGTCTATGATTCTATAGCGGACAAACAAACAGACAAGCTCTTTTATATATATATATATATATATTGTGATAACTTCCAGACTCCGGGTAGCTAAAAATGTTCAGAGTCAGTCTACTACATTAAATTACAGTTTTATTAAATTTTAGTCCGAAACTTTTTACACTATTTACAATGTTGATCTACCTCTAGACATAGAGGGTTTCCTCTTAATTATTCCAACCCAATTCAAGTCATAAACTTTGCGTTATACAATGAGATTAAAGATTTCTTACCAAATATAGGCCCACTTCAAATCAAGTGTGTTTACACTTACTTTTATAACATTTCCTGATAAAGCATTGTACAAGGTGAGACCGATAAGTAAGATGAATCCCCCTCCTTTCGAAAATTAAAAACAGCCCGACGCTCTGATACGTGTATTGCGTTCTTCCCTCTCTTAGCAAATTTTGCTCTTTGTTTTCAAAATTTCTTGGCAGGTGTTTGTTCATGCGGTAGCTGTAACGTAACAGTTGTTAGTGCATTGCGTCATGGAGCAGACAGTGAATATAAAATTTTGTTTCAAATTGGGTAAAAGTTTAACGGAAACCCAAGAAATGCTGTGAAATGTTTACGGAGATAAAGCTGTTTCTCGCAAGACGGTATTTCAGTGGTTCAAACGCTTTCGTGAAGGTCGTGAAAGCGTGGAGGAGGAACATCGCTGTGGAAGAGAAGGTCATCTCCGAAATCGAAAAAATTCCGTTTCGAAAAATCAAAGGTTAAGACAATGCTGATTACCTTTTTTGACGTACAGGGATTAAATCCGTACAGAATTCGTAGCGAAAGGACAAACAGTTAATGCTGATTTTTACTGCCATGTTCATCTCAAACATCTTTTAGCGCGTATTCGTCGTGTGCGGCCGCAATTTGCTACTGCGGGATCATGCAAGAGGTACCTTTTGCACAATAATTCACTACCCCATACTAGGGTGTTTGACCCGGGTTTCCCCGAACCCGAAAACCCGGGTTTTTCAAAGATTTTACGAACCCGAAACCCGGAGAATTTTTAATGTAAATCCGGGGAATTAGTTATTTATCTAATACAGTAGAAAACCAATTATATTCCTTAAATTGGAACCAAGACCAACCATATGATGAGTTTGGTAGTAAAATTTTTAAAAACAAAATATTTGATATGGCAACAACCTCAATAAAACGATTATTCAACGTAAATGATAATGGGTCAGAGTCTGAACCAGAAGTAGCAGTTGAGGTGGGAGTTAAAGATGGAATTGAAGATGATGCTACGAGTATTGGTGCTTGTACTAAACAAATGCCCCTATCTGATGAGCTTAGTATGTTTCTGCAGGAGAATGATAATAAGGAAAATCATAAAAAATCAAAATTTGGTTCATATATCATAAGAAAAGAAATTGAGTTGTTTCGGGCAACAAAAAGCCGACTTGAAATGCTAGATAAACTTTTCAGGCCTTTAACAACAATTCGACCAACTTCGGTGGAAGCAGAATGATCATTTTCTGTAATGGGTCTCTTTGCTAATAAACTCAGAAGCGGACTCAATGATGATACGTTGAGTGCAATGATGGTTGTAATGCAGTATTATAAAAAATGGGGTATTTGTACCACTTTTATTTATGTTTTACATATATGTATATGTTTATTAACTTTAAATTTATTTACTGTTATTTTTTATATTTGAAATTCTGAAATAAATTAAATGCTTCTAATAAATTATTTATTATTTTAGTTCTTTGTTATTGACCCCCTGGAACCAACCAAGTAAACCCGGCAATACGCGGGTTTAAAATTAAAAAACCCGTCAAACCCGAAACCCGGGTTTTAAAAAAGTTGCTCAAAATCGAAAACCCTACCCCATACTGCTATGAGTGTGAAACAATCAATCGCCCAGCATCAGGTTACTGAGTTGTCCCACCCTCCATACTCCCCTAATCTGTCACCAACAGACTTTTTCCTGTTTCCGAGACTGAAATCGGCACTGGGAGGACACAGATTTGCAAACATTTCAGATATCCAGGCTGCTGTTACCCATGGAACTTGCAGCAGTAGCGAAAGAGGACTATTCCAGAACTTCCAACATTTATATGAACGTTGTCAAAAGTGCATTATTTCCGGCGGAGAGTACTTCAAAAGTCAATAGGGTTCTTTTTTGTAAATATATAACACTGCAATAATTTTTAGATCAGGCACCTGATTTATCGGTCACACCTTGTAAATTAATTTTTCCCTTTAAGGGGACAGTGGACGTTCAAACATAACTTTTTTTTTTTTGTTTTGAATAGATTTGCTTGAAATTTGAATATGTGATTAGTACCATAGATATGTAAAAGTGGTTAAAATTTAATGACGAAAGATTATTAATTTTTGAATTATGAATTACTAATTATATCAATAATTGGCCTAATTAAAAATGTTCCATGAGCATTTCTTTTGCATATAATATGGCAATTTTTATTTACAGGATACCTTGTATAGCTAACAATGAAACTTATTGCTTATTTTAAGCAGTCATTAAAAATTTAAAGAGAAAAAATAATAATAGAGAAAACACCCTTTTTACTACGAGCCGGAAGATGGCCGAATGGCTAGGGCGCTGGCTTTCGGAACCAGAGTCTGTGGGTTCGAATCCCATTCTTGGCATGGACGTTTGTAGCCGTTCGGAATCGGCTTTAAACAGTAGGTCCCGGTCTAATTAGCCCTCGTGTAGCAAAAAATGACCGTAGCGCTCCAAACCAAACCCTTTTTACTACGCTAAATACCTATAAATCATCTTTTCAAGTACAAAATTTAGAATTTCTGAGCCACGAAGCATAATTTTTTTCAATAAGATTTATTTTATGTACAGTTAAGTATATAAAACCTAAATTTCATAGCAATACGATAGTTAGAAATGTGCATGGAGCAGTTTGAATATTCGCATGACATGAAAATTTTTATTTTCTGAAAAACACATTTAAAGTTATTGCTATTAGTAACCACATAATATCTAAATTAAATTACTACATAACAAATAAATATCACTAACCTTTTATATATATATATATATATATATATATATATATATATATATATATATATATATATGCAATGGAACTTTAATTGGCCATAGATTCAAATAAATATATTTTAGCTTTTCAACATTTCTCATAATTGTACCATTATCGTATACAATGATGAGTAACAAAATCCAAATGAAACTCTACTTCAGGTAACTTTGATTACAAATACAAATGCCTATAACTAGGAAAGTTATCACAGAAATTAAAAATTCTTTTTGCAACACATTCCTACTCGTACGTAGTTTCACAATTCAATAAAATAAAAGGACAAATTTCACAATTTTGAAAGTCCACTGTCCCCTTAAGCTGCGTCATTCGTTTAACCCTTGAAAAAGTTTACAAACTCATCTGTTGAAATAATAAGCTGTACTTATTATTTCAATTTGATACGAAACGAAAAGCAGTCGTTTTGATTCTATTAATCAAAGACTGTTTTTCACGAGAAAATGAATAGAAACGGAATTATTTTTCCCCATTCATTCAATCCCTCTCCTAATTAAATCTATAAAGTTTAGGATCGGGAACATTTCTTACTTAAAGCTCAACTGAAGGCGATTTTCAGGAACCGCAAGATCAGAAATTGATGCAACAAAACTCTTGTAATATAACCCAATAAAATGTCTTGCGGTTTTGTGGTTGAGCAGCAATTATTATGATAGCATCAAAGGAAATTTTACAATTCAGAAAGTTTCATTACGTACTTCTCTCTCTCTTCCCCTCAAACGACAAGATTATGAAGCTGTAATAAGTGGTTTTGAAAATTGGAAACTGTAATAGCGGATATTGTTTCCTTTTAGCGGATTTTTTTTTCTTATCTCAGCTTTAATGGTACGACCATAAACTTCAAAAATATTCTGAGATTGTCTTCAGACTTCTGGACTCCTACACAACTCGTGAGACTAAAAAATTTTCAACATTGTTATTTCAATCAATTACAACTCGTATATGTTGGTATACATCAATATGTAATATTTATATAATACACACACACACACACACACACACACATATAATACATACACATACGTACAAATATACATGTAAAGGGGAATATTTTTTATACATGTATACAAGTTCACTTTGTGATACAAAGTTACTTTGAAATCAAACTTACAGAATGTTAACAATACTAATTCGTGTATATAAAAATGTTGTTGAGATAGTTATTCTGAATTGTTGTCTGTTTCTATTCATCTTGCGTATGTGTGCGTATTTACTAATGCGTGTGGGTTCTGTCTGGGCTATTGTTGGCAAGCATGTGAGCGCAAATAACCTTTCTGTGACAAATAATCCATCTTTCCCGTTTTATTTCATCGGCAACAATTGGATATCAATATAAGAGGATTCACAGAAGCTCGTTTCTAATCACCCAGAAGCTGTTAAGTCAATTTCTGATGCAGCCAAGTTCATTGTCCTGGAGGATGGACCCGCCTAAGTCTCTCAACAACTCTTCACTCGGGGTATATATGAGAATTAGATGCGTAAATAGGAACTAACAAAAAGTTCAAAGAAAGCGCGCGGGGGAAATAACAACACTTAAACATGTATCGTGGGAGGTAAAATATGAAAATCCTCTCCTGACCCTTACCCTCTTCAAAATTCTCCCTGTGTGACACAAGAAACTAATTCGTAGTTATGAATTTATTATTCGCCATGCGTAGAAAATGTTTGTTGTTACTTCTATAATTCAAATCTTCTCCTAAGAGGCAAAAGTCAAAGTCTCTGAACATTTATAAGGGATTAGGAGAGTGAGAGAAGTGCTGATGTAACCGATCTATTTTTAGTTAAATATAAAAAAAAGTATCTGATACTGAATGAACTTAGTAAGTATAACGTGTGTGGTCAATATGCAAAGATTCCCCCTTCTATTCGAGTCAACGCGGTCTTGATCAGCATTATTTAATTCTAAAATCCCCATAAATTTTCAAATGAAGCTTTCTTTATAATTTTCGGCCCTATAGGTGACGATACAATCAGTTCTTTTCAAGTATTTACTTTTGCAGTAATAGCGCTTCCACAGCATTTCGATACTCTCGTAATTACTCCGTGTAAAAATTCAAATCTCAAATAAATCTTCTCCCTTATAAATCTTCTAACCAATAAATATTTTAGATTAAACTAATATAAAGTTAAAAAATTCTAAGAAATAAATAGCTATAAAACCGAGTCTTTATGATATTGTTGATCACATTGCAATAAATGGTTGGGAAGTGAATGCTGAAATATGACCATTAGGGAAAGTAAAGTCCAGAGGGGTGTTTATTTATCTTGGGGATTCTTTAAGTTTATTTTATTTTATTTCATTTATTTATTGTATTTTTAACTACCTCTAGTGATTCCTCATTCATAAGTCTGATTCCCAGTGAGCCTTCTAATTTTACTCACAGGGGACGATATCCGTTTGGTATACTTTAGTTACATCACTGTTGTCACACCAAAATATTTCACTTCCAAGCCCTTTATGGAACGAGACGTTGTAAAGATATAAATAAATGGTAGAGCTCAAATATTATGAAAAAGTATTTAGACATGTTATTACGTTTATATTAATGCTAGAATTCGAATTTTTTGTTCACTTCTAATTTGTGGGAGAATTTTTCAACTGAAAAAAATGAAGCAAAATTTATCTGTTCATGGGGAAATAAAGTGTAAAATTTACCAAACTAGCATGAGAAACTCATAAACACCAATTTTAAGAATTACATTGGACATATTTTTTTTTAATTCTTAAAGATTAATATAATTAGCAACCTGCTCGAAAAACAGCCTCATTTTCTAATGCGAAGGATAGTTAATTAACTACTTCCCGATAATTAATACTTCCTTAAGAGGGTCCAGGACACAAAATTCTTCAAATTTTCGAAAAAAGTTTTACTGCATTAAAAAAATTTGCCTTTTTTTCCGCTTAAAATGCCGTTTAAATCATGTTTCTATCATAATTAGAACAGGAGATATTAATTTTTTTGTTTGCAACATTCTAATAGCAGCCAATCTTTGTTTAAACCTGTAAAAGCGTTTTCCGCATGAGGGTTTTTTCATTATTTCTCGTCTTTAAATTGTAATAAGTTAAGAATCGTTAAAGATAAATGGTTGAAAATTGGAACATGTCTTTTTCAATTATTTTACTTTAATTTTGAATCAGCAAATATGAAAAAAATATTTACTTTTGAAAATATGATTTTTAAAAATAAGTTACATCAATTTTTTTGAAATTTTTTCTCTGAATATTTTTTTAAAAAAATTAATATTTTAAAAAAAGCTGAATCAAAATTTAAACTTCTATTTTGCTGTTTAATTAAATGAAAAAAAAATTAATTTGAAAAATAATATTTGGAGTTATAACGATTTTAAATTACCCAACTTTTTTTAAAATTTTAAATTTAAATTTTTTTTAAAAAACTTTGAGAAGTTTTATGATGTAATTTTGGTTTGCAAATTATATTGTTAACCATCACAAAAATTAAAAATTTTAACTCAATAATTAAAAAAAAATTTAAATGTCTCCCGGCAACCCTTAACAAAATCACTTTTATGGAGTAACATTACGAAATTAAATTTACTGGCAAAGGTCTACTTTGATAACAGAAACCGATTTCATGCATTAAATTTGTTAGTAAATTCTCAAATTTCATAGTGCCATTTGTAAGTCGAAAATCTACTCAATTAAAAATAATAAAATCGAAAATCGCTTCAATAAAACTAGTAAGAGTAATATTTTTTCATTGAAAATTTTCATTGAAAATTTTCAACTCCCACGTTGCGAATCAAATATTTTCAACTCCCAGGTTGCGAATCAAATATTTTCATAAGGATTAATAGAAGGAAGAGTTAATTCATACTGTTCATCATGTATATACACATGCAGTCGAACTCCGTTATAACGAACTTCAAGGGACCAAAGGTTTTGTTCGCTCTATCCGGTGGTTCGCTATATCCGCGCCGATAAGAAAAATGTTAGAGTTCACAAAATGTATAACTCATTAGTTGCTATGTGTATTCAATAACGAAGTATTTAAAAAAGATAAAATCTATTAAAAATGATCATTAATGAATTAAATTGACTAAAATGGATTACATTAAACTGACACAATACTAATTAAATTAATGAAAAATAAAGACAAATGGAAATAAACTGATTTTACCTTTAATTGTTGCTCACTGTTTTGATACAGAAATAATCGGTAATCTTCTGCTGACGTGATGCCGATTTCAAAAACATTCTATGAATTTCTGTGTCAATACATCAAATGATTCCGAAACTCTTTCTTCCACTGTTTGTGTAGACAAAAACTTATTAATTTCACGCATCGGTGCTATAGCATCTGATATGGTGGGGAGTTTGTCATTTATGTGCTCCTCTTCATCAGCATCAGATACAGAATCTTCGATTTCAGAATGATTCATTTTAATTTCTTCCACAATATCTTCATCTGTAGGATTTTGACATGAAATGATTTCATCATCACATGTTTCGAGCAATTGCATGCCACAATATCTTCATCTGTAGGATTTTGACATGAAATCATTTCATCATCACATGTTTCGAGCAATTGCATGCCACAATCTGAGAATGATGAAATTTTGTGCTTTTCTATCCACATCGCGATAGGTAAATCTTCATCATCATCTTCTTCAACATTCTTCGCTTCTTCAGCATTCTTAAAAAGTTTAAAAATAAAAATAAAAATAATTCAGTATTCGACTGAAAAAAAGGTTTGTTATAGCCGAATCTTAAGATTTCAGAGGTTCGCTATAAAAGGATAAAATAGCATTAAATACAATAAGAAAACGGCGGGACCAAAATTTTTGTTCGTTATATCCGAGAGTTCCTTATATACCGGGTTCGCTATAACGGGGTTCGACTGTATAAGTACATGATGAGAATAAAAAAAAAATTGCGATAGTTCTTAGCAAAGTGTACCCCATTGTTATCTTCAAAAACATGAATACAGTCTTTAACTGCGCCTCACACGTTGCAGTCAACGGACCATGGGGGTACAAGTTTCGACCAGTCGTTTTGCAGTAACGGTTTAAGAAAAAAATGCAGCCCCCTATTGATATAATATACTACTTTCACAGCAATGGGAAAATCACCTCCTACAGGGATTCTCTAAAGCAGTTTGGAATGGAGGCATGAGGGCAACATTTTATCATACATTTGCACTTAAGTAATTCCCTATAACTTTGCCTTTCTTTTCTTAGGATTCAAGGTCTAATCATGAATATCATTTTTCCTTGTTCTTGTTCCTACGTGAAATAATACAAATGCCAAACAGGTATGCATTTTATTTGAACTAAAGCCTCATTGGCAACAGATCGTGAACCTAGAAATTGAGAGGAAGGACTATTTGGCTCCTAACACACGAAAACGATTTGACTGTCGAGTAATTTACGCTAATAGTATACTGTTTATATCGCGTCAATGATCTCTTCAATCTGACCTTCGAATGGTTGGTAGGGTCTTGTACAACACGAATCTGAATCGACCAGGACTTGCCATGGGGCACCCGCGAAATTCAAATCCCGCATGGAAGAAAAATCCTTTTTCAAGGCATCTAGGTATCAAGGTAATAGTCGAAGAATTGCAATAATTGGTACCGATATATACAATTTACGCAAGGGAAAATATTACCGGTACAATAACCCTTTAAACTTGTGATTGCTATCTCAATTGTACAACTGGAGAACGGAAGATCATTACTGGATGATTTTGTACGCGAAACCTGTTTGTTTTAATCATCCATACCGAAACAAGGTGGTTAATGCGTCGGCTCTGGAATTCCTTATCAGAGTCAGTGGGTTCGAATCCCGTTGGGAGCATGGATATTTGAAGCCGTTCTGAATGAACCTCAAACTGCTCTAAGGAGTTGTCGCTCCCTACCAACCTTCTCCTCGTGTAAAAACGAAAGTGGAATAAATCAAGCTTTCACCTGCTCAACAAATGGCTTTATAACAGTTGTGCGCAAACATTTTCGACCGCGACCCACTTTCTTTGAATGAAAAATCAAGTGAACTCAATGAAAATTTACTGGTAATAGCAATTTTTTAAACGTATGATTACGTTCCACCTTAATGGTCCCCCGGGAAGCAAAATTTCAGACGCTAAAACCATCCGTCGTCGCGAGTTATAATTTTGGCAGCGCACCAAACCCAGTCTCTATCGCTTGGGTAAGCAGTAAACAGTCAAACAGAAAAGTACCAAAATGCGTCAAAATTTTGACAGGCATATATATATACACATACGTACATATATGTATAGATACATATATACATAACACATACATTCATACATATATACATACAAAAGAGCTAAGCAACGATAAGTAATCCTACGTTAATAACCCGCGGTAATTTCATTAGAACAGACTACCTGGATTTATTTTTTTTAATTTAGGGAAATGTTAATAAAGAATAGAAAAAAACAAAATGAGCAAATTTTGAGAAACTATTTCAAAACTCAGGGAACTGTTGATTTTGGGTATATACCTGCTGTTGATTTTGGGTATTATCCCAAAAATCTCCGTGTAAAAATTCAAATGTCATACCCTTATAAATCATCTAACCAATAAGTATTTTAGATTAAACTAATATAAAATTTAAAAAATCAGTAAATATTATTTCAGTAAATATTATTTACTTTGAATAGTAACAAAAAAAATAAGTCTTCCTTAACATCGACACTTGTTTTTTTTGCCAAATTCCATGTGACTAAAACTCTGTATTTAAATATTAATATGCATTTGTATTTCATTTAGGTAAAAATTAACAAATACTTAAATTAAAAGAGAGCATAAAAGTTATAAGCTTCGTATTTAAAAATTTAAAATTATTTTAAAAATATAAGTTTCGTATTGAAATACTGAAAATTATAAGCTTCGTATTAAGATATTGAAAATTATAGACTTCGTTTATCGTTATAAGAACTAGAAACACTAAACTAGATTAAAAAAATGAATGAGAAGACCTCAGATAGTATTTGTTCCATATTTGTTGAAATATTTGAGAATGCTACTCTCATATCATCGTTGTTTGGTTTTTACAGCGACTCATTTTAAAAACAGAGTATCGCACATATAGGTAAATGCGAATGAGAACAATGTAGGCTTGTAAGACTGTTTGACACCCTATTTAACAATGGCATATACTTTTATTTCATAAAAAATATAAATAAAAATATTAAAAATGTTGTTATAGAAAGTTTACAGAATGTTCTTTTATTAAAAATTCAGTATGATCTAATTTAACATCAGACTATTCGCAACCCTTACAATTTTTCTCACGACCCACCGTTTGCATAGCACTGGTCTATAGTATGATTTTCTGGATATTTCATCATCAAACCAAACGTGAAAAAGGAGGGAAACTCATCACTTCGTATCCATAGATCCCAAGAACTGCGCCTGTGCAGTTCCACCTTCATAAGAAGATGAAATGTTGGAGGTGAACATACCTGGTAAATACGATTTTCCATTTCTAATAGTTTCTGTTAGGAGACAGGTTTTCACCTCAGTTGTACCTTTATAGAAATAAAAAAAAAAATTCAGGTAGTCTCTTCTAACGAAACTACCGCGAGTTAATAACGTAGGATTACTTATCGTTGCTTACCTCTTTTATATGTATATATGTATGTATGTGTTGTATATATATATATATATATATATATATATATATATATATGCAGTTGAACCCCGTTATAACGAACTTCAAGGGACAAAAGGTTTTGTTCGCTTTACCCGGTGGTTCGCTATATCCGAATCGTTAAGAAAAATGCTAGAGTTCACAAAATGTGTAACTCATTAGTTGCAATGTGTATTCAATAACCATGTATTAAAAAATGATAAAATTTGTTATAAATGATCATTAATGAATTAAATCGACTAAAATCGATTACATTAAACTACCACAATACTTATTAAATTAAGTGCAATAGGAAAACGGCGGGACCAAAATTTTCGCTCGTTATATCCTTGATTTCGTTATATACCGGGTTCGCTATAACGGGGTTCGACTGTATCCTGTTGTGTGTATGTCAAAATTTTGACGCATTTTGGTACTTTTCTGTTCAACTATTTACTGCTTGCACAAGCGATGCAGACTGGGTTTGGAGCGCTGCCAAAATTATAACTCGCTACGACGGACGGTTTTAGCGTCTGAAAATTTGCTGTCCGGAGGACCGTTATGGATGAACGTAATCCTACGTTAAAAACACTTGGCCGGACTGAAACTTAGCTTTAAAATATTCGGAACACATTTACTGTACCCATACTCGGATGGCCTAATTGTACTACTTATGTGCTTTGGAAAGGCTTCAAAATAATTTATCTTCCGGGGATTCTAAAGTCCAGACAAAATAATATAAACACTGAATTTGTGTTTCCATTATTTTGTCATATTTCACCCATCATTTGCGCACGTACATACTTACGCATACGTTATCTGATGCACAAGAGTTTGTACATCAGATAACGAAACTTATATATATATATTTTTTTACGTTAAACCAAAATTAGAAGCATGGGTCCGTTCTAGAAAAATATACGTAAAAAAATCTTCACTCATATTAAGTAGTCTAAATTACGCCCTGCTGGATTCTGTAAAATGTTACCAGTAAATATGCAGTTCCATACAGAACTCTGAAATTATATTTTTGCGCCTTTAAATTCAACTAAATAAGTTGAAATGAATATTTTTCTCCCAATTGCTAATAAATACCTTTAAAAAAAATAGATATAGGATGCACCTGCTAGGTCACAGGGGTGCCTCCAAAAGAGGAATTTCGAAAAAGATAGCTTACCTCAGATGCCAGACAAAAACAAGTGCGAGATCTGATTATTGACGTGCCTTTTAACGGGGGTATAATTTGGGGATCTGGAGTAATCCATCACAATCAGCTAAATTAGAGGCGGCTTTTTACATTTTCTTTTGTGAGTGGGAGTGTTTGAACAGGAAGAAGGGGAATCGTTTACCTCCCCCCCTCCCCCCGAAAAAAAAAGTAATGAGTTTTCTGAATATATATATATATGTTCTCGCTTTTTGTAGATTCGATAACGATTAATCATTGATATATTTGAACACACGTATAATATATATGTCAAGTCTTTATATTTCAAACATCCGTTTTATGAAACTTTCTACAGCTCTTTTTATGAACTCAGTATTAACACACATATCCGAGTACTAATTCTTCATTTTAAAGATTTAACGACCAGGTCTAAAATTTTGATTGCCATACGCCCATTCGGCTAAAAACCCGTTATAAAAAAGAAGTTTGACAGCATCCGAGGAAACGCGTGTAAAATGGTCTTACAGTGTTGGCAAAGCTTAGGGTGTGGGGACCCGAGTTAGCTCGTTATAGTGGTGCCCGACCGTTGGATACAACAGTAAGGGGCAATTAGGTAAACGTATGTTCAAAAAACTTATGTGTCTATGTGGAGGGGGGGGGGGGAACTTATCATAAATAGGGACATCGTAATCCGAAAGTAGCTTAAGCCTAAAGTGCAGCCATCGTAAGCGTAAAGTGAAAGGGGAGACACCTCTGGAATAGCTAATTTTATTGTGTTCGTTAATTGTCAACGATATTTTCTCTTTTGTACTATAAAATTTGAGCTCGATGGTCACGACGACCATACACTTTTCCTTATTTCTTGGTGACATGAGATTACGTTCAATGCTAATTCTAAATCTTTTCTTTCAAGGGAGGTAATTGGAGGCTGGTTTACAACCTCAACGAGGGGATTCATTTAGAAACTTGATCGAAAAAAAACTGATCATTTCGTTGTACACAGCTTGACCAGGTGTCTCAAAACGAATTGAAAAAAAAAGTCTATCATTAATATCTATCACTCCTCTTACAGAAACAAATATCCCTCCTTAAAATCCATTTCCCTTTTGAGAATGGCTGGGCAATGGCTGACTGGCTAGGGCGCTGGCCTTCGGAGTCTGTGGGTTCGAATCCCACTCTTGGCATGGACGTTTGTAGCCGTTCGGAATCGGCTTTAAGAAGTAGGTCCTGGTCTAATTAGCCCTCGTGTCGCAAAAAATGACCGTAATGCTCTAAACCAAACCAACCCTTTTGAGAATGATAGTGTTTGCACCACTGACGGGACTGTTCAGTGGTGTTAATGGAGATCCCCAATAAAAACTAGCTTCTTTTAAGGCTGCTATGTACTAAGAAAAAAATCATATTTCCCTTTTCCTCTTCTTGCAGACTCTTGTGGTGGGAGGGGTCCAGTTGACAGTTCGGGAATTCAACCCCCCTTAGGATTGACATTTTGAGGGATTGTAATGGCTCTCTCTATATAGGGGGGTTAAGCGCTGCCCCCAAATTTTTTATTTAAAATATATTTTTGTCAACTATTTACAGCTACATAAATGCTGATAATCTTATAAAATTGGTATTGTCAGATAGCCTGATCTTTTCTGCAAAGCGCTACAGGATTCATTTTATAAATTTCGTCCACCGGAGGAATTTATGAGCATTTAAAACACACTATACCAGATTTTCCCCCGAATAATTTAAATTTTAAAATATTAATTGCATTTTTTTTTTAAATGAAAAATGTACAAAAATGTAAAATTTCTTTCTCTGTGACGGAGTACAATTTAAAAAAAAAATCTTTGAATCCAAGTCGGCAATCCGTGGACAAATTTTCTCCATAGGTTAACATTGAGGTGAGCGAATCCAATGGGGTTAGTACATAGCAGCCTTAAGTCAATAATAAGAGTTGTGTTATCATAGAATACTGTTTATGTTTTTATCGCGACAAATCCTCAAACTTTTTCTATTAAATAAATAGAATACACAGTGTTCGGCTCATTCTAAATCATTTCTCTCTCCTGGTGCCGATATGGATGCTTAGAAAGACCGGAAGTTCCTTAATTATGTATGGATGATTATAGCTATCAAGACATTAATATGAGCTTTTAACATTAGTGGCGGAGTAGGAATAAAACAGCCATGGACACTCGATAGAGAACTGAATTAACCATTTCAAGTATCTGTCTATGATCTTGAACTGCGCAATTTACTTGAAACTATCCTTTAGAAACAGTCATACTGCAGTATTTTAATACGCTCTCATAAAGGTTCATAAGACTTAAAATGTTCGTCAGTCTCAATATATAATAAATTTCTCTAAAGTGGCAGAATTTTTGTTTCTAGTTTAGGAGGGTGATGAGAAGTAACACTGAAAATACCTTTTAATGAATTTTAAACTCCCAGGGTAAGGTTGACCCCAAGTTTCCCTTTTGTGTTTGCGTCATTGCACCAGTAAAAAACCGATTAATGGAACAATTATACGCCTGACAGTAAATGTTATTCCCCAGGTGGAGTTGAAATGATATGAACATACCTTACAACGAACTTTCAAGAGTTCATAACGTTGATAGTCGTTTGAATTTTGGAGATCTTTTTCTCCAGTCATCTCCAAAGTGACATTAATTTACGGTTCCTGCAGACTATTGACCTGATCAAGTGGTATTTTCCAGATTCTAGTCAAACAATCCCGAAAAATATCCGAAATTGTCAAGAAAAGCCTCCTCTTTTCAGCTTCTCTCAGACGCATTCATTAGAAACTTGACGTCAGAAACTGAAACACATGTCTCCAAAGAAAACAATTTGAAAGTGAGTCTGTTTTGCATAGATCACGAGTTCACTCCTACTCTGAGTTCTCCGCCAAATTTGGCGATGACGGCAAGCAAACAATTCGTGAACATCATACCTCTCTTTCTGCTTCACCCCTCCTTTTTAACACGAACTTCAAAAAACCGGCACCCGAAGAGAAAATTAATGGAGGGGGGGAAACGAAGAACAAAATTGGATTCCGAGAGTTCAAAAGTCAAAGGTACGGCGCGCATTGCGAAGGATTAGTGTCCAACATGCTTCCTCTGCTGACCCCACGACCCCGAGGTGGGTTGCTCGCCCACCTCAGGCCCGCAGGCGTATACGGGATCCATTAGTGGGTCTGGAAGTTGGGGGTCTGCTTAATCGTATCTAAGCACGTGGTTAGGCACGCGCAGGGTCGCGCGAACCCTCCGGCTACATCGTGCTCGATCGATTTTACTTGTGGTGGTGGATGAGATAGATGAATGGATGAGAAATTACGGGCGGCATTGCACGAGCCTCAGATCCGGAAAAGGGACTCGAACAGGTAATGCACCCGCACAGGTTGATCAAAATATTGGCAATTGGCTCGAACCGCAACGATGATGTTGTTGAGAAGGCGCCAGTATGAGACGTTTTCCTGTTAATATGTTTTGATTGCAAGAATCGATAGCTTTAATAGGGGGTTCTGCTAAAAATATGGATTTGGCATTTGGATAATTTCGGAAATTAGCTCGGGGGAAAAAAATGTTTTTTTGAGAATCTCCCGTGAGGGATGTAGTTTGTTTTTTATTACAACGTGTTATGTGATTGTTTGTCCTCAGTAAAGTACCCTCTAAACGCTAGTTGCTAATTATTAACGCACGTACTTATGCACTTTCCGTTTGGAAAAAAAAGAAGTCTTAATATAGTGTCAAAGCATATACGATATGCAATAGTACATGATGATGTATGTGTAATCTTTTATCACTTTTTAGAAAATATAGTGGGAATGCATATGCTGCTACTTACTCTATTCAATATCCACTTTTTCTTTTCTATACTTTCTTTTAAGTATTTTTCTTGATTATTGTAATATCCAGAACTTTACTCAATAGATGAGTCAAGCAGCTTCTTAAATTTATCTGTAATTCCATTTTTAGTCGTTGGTGGTTTCGATATTGTCTTTTAAATGTGTACTTTTATGTTTATTTTTTTTCTGATATAGATCTTAGGGATATTTATTTAAAATCTTATCTCCCATAGATTTATTTTTTTACAGAGGTATTTGTCTCATAAGAGTATGCTGATACGTCGTCACTAAGTAACGATAATAAAATGCCAAATTTAGTTTCGGATTTTTTTTGTAACCGAAACAGCTATATAGTTTCAGCCTAGTTAAAGATAATACTATATATGCATTTATATAAATGCGCCAAAGTGAGTCTTCCACTTCCAAATATTGTGCAGTTTCTAAAGAGATAGAAATTGAAAAATGGGACCTCTCTGAAGACCGTCGCATTTGGGAATTGCCCATAGAGACAATCACACCTGAGGATCAACTATCAACTAGTTCGAAACTAGTTGTCTCCATTTATTTTTATTGTGGGTATTAAGAGGATGTGCAAACCTGTTTTGAAATAATGGGCTTTACCATTACGAAAACAAAAAATGGAAAAATATTCGAAGATGTTTTTAAATACACGATAAAAGTTCGACATCATTGCTTCAGAAGTAATAATGCTCCCTGAAACAGAAAGCATTTACCTTGACCAATGAAAAAGGAGCAAATACTCTTTCAATAACTGCGTTATTTTAATAAACCCTCCCTTACTGCAATCCTATGTGTTGTGTTAAGAGAATTTTTATCGTGTGCTCGGGGATTTAAACTGCTTTTAGGTTTTAAGAAGGTTTTATAAAGGTCGTGCAAAATTAGAATATTTCTTTAGCTAACGGTTTCCTTCATCTTTCGCAGAATTCTTGAAAGGTATTTTTCCCCCGAATTTTAATATTTCAGAAGTATTTGAAGAACTGCAATTTAAAGCAAATTAAGATACAAAGAACTAAAAACATACTCTTGTGTCAAAGGTCATGCATATAGTCTTTCTCTGAGACATGTGTTTATTACATAATTAGAATTTCTGCTTCTATGGAAGTAGAGAAGAATGCAAAATGGGATTTTAATTTTCCCAAATATTGTAGTTGGTGAGTACAGGGATTGTTAATGTTTGAAGAGTAATAACAAAAAACCTGTATAATAATGAAAGAGAAAAGGCAGCCCTATATGTTTGCAGCTAGGTACGGCGGTGAATCATCAGCTTTGAAATCATTGTTCAGTTTTCTGTTGTCAATTAAAGGATCATCAGCAAAGATTCATTGTTCTTAAATTTGGGTTCGTCTGCAACCCATTCATCACTCCACACGGGGATTCTTGTGCTGGGATTCTTCTTTTAGCAAACTCGAAAAAAAAAAACATTCAGCCCGTTTCGATTTGGTCTTTAGATTCGAGTACATGAACGTGTGCATCCTTCTTTAAATTGTGTACGCCTCGGTCTCGTATATTCCGTGTTGCGTAATGATCGTAACCAACTAAATGTAAGGCTCAATAACTCCAGCTCATTTTAAAGCAAACCACTGGGATGCCAGTATAGCGTTGTGAATGATTTCATTGACTCTCCCAATTTTTTAATTGATAAACGACATTACACAGACATAAGTACATTTTCTAAAAAACAAACCTTCAGTTTCAATGCAAATAGAGACGCTAATCTTTCATCTGTTACTAGTTTCTATAATTTATAAGTTGATGAAATGGGTCTGCAATTTATGATATTCGTTGTTTAATACAATAATAAGCAGGCGACGAAATTTAAAATCCGGAAAGAATGAATAAAATCCGAAAAGAATGAAGGTTGTCAACTACTTGATTTAATACAGCGATAATTTCTTTATGTGTGCTTTTAAGAAAAGTTCATAGCACAACCAATTTTCAAATAGAGGTTCAAACAAAAATCCTAAATGTCAAATCTTTTGAGAAATAAGACATTTAGAATTTACTTTTAAGCAAGTAGTTAAGTTTTGTAGGATTTAAACAAATTTTGCCCAGTTATATATTTCTCATCTATAACTGTAATCATCTGCAAAAGAAAGTATGTTATATCAAAAATAAAATTGATTTTTCCTATTGAATTAAGACTTAATTTTAGATATTTATTACAAGATTTTCTTCCGTAATCCAAATGGAAATTTTAATTATGAAGATATCCTTGCTTAAGACTTGTTTAAAATGCTTCTAAAATGACTTTAGTCTGTGGTCTTTCCCCTAAACACGATTAGAAGAAAAGCTTTATGAAGTTCATATCGTTTCTACTGGACTTCAGTTTACAGTCTCAGGAGAGAGAAAAAAAGTATGGAAATCCCCGTTTAATTTTTTTTCTCAAAGAAATATGTTCCAGAATAAAAATGATATCGCATGTTTATATATTTATTACAAGTGTTTATATTTGAATTTTAAATGAACTCCAATAGTTTTCAATTATAACTTCATTATTAAACGCTTTCATTTAAAACGACATTGTAGCTAATTAAATTTCGAAGTGTTTTATTTATCTTGATGCTTTTAATCAACTTGACTATTCTTACAAAAAGTAGAACGTAAAATAAAATGAACTATTAATATTACATTTCATCTACGTATATCATCCTCAAAAACGTAAATAGCAAGTATAGGATGAATCCTATGTGCATCTCTAGTGTGGACCTTGCACCATAAATCCCAACCAACCAACCAACTTATGGGTATCTAAATTTTTCTTCATGAAGCATAATTTTAAAAAGTCACCTTTCAATGATTTTTTATACATTTATTTTATTCCCGTTCAACTAAAATTTACAATTAATACTGCTCTCTACGCTCTGATTGAAATATTGGTTAGGCATAGCTATAATCACTTCTATTTTACAGTATTACCCTTTATCCCTATAATCACTTCTATTTTTACAGTATTACCTTATACCCCTTTGAAAGCATACGAGTGGGGATTAACCTTAAGAGTGAACATGAAATTTATGTCACTTGCTTTGAAAGGATCACAGTCGTATTCCTTGTGTTTTTATTAACTATAGAGGGACCCTCTTAATTTTGTTAAAACACTTATTCCGATATTTTCCGTGATCCATCTCGATTTTCTGTAAGCTATGATAAGTCTTATTGGCGCTATGATAATCTGTATTTCAGATCGTTGAGGCATTCGAGTCCCGCTTAAGGCATGCATGTTTGTAGGGGTTCAGAGTACGATTTAAGCTGTAAGTCCCGATCGAATCAGACTTACAGCTTAAATCCTACTCTGAACCCCTACAAACTATCCCTATCAGTGTAGCATAAAATAACTGTAGTACTCTCAACAAACCACCAATTGTTGCACTGGTTCCAAAACCGGGGTCCGTGGAACGGTAGACGTGGACCTCAAACTGTTTCTGATGGACAAGTCTTGCCAACCCCAAGATCTTTTAAATGTCGGATTAAACACCTATTACAGATTGAAATAGAGTGCTTGAGATATTTTGAGTCTGATAATTTTTTACAGTCTGTTTGAGAATACCTCTTTATAAAAATAAATTCAAACTAAATATTCTCCTTAATGTTTGGTTACATAAACAAAATAGGGGCATTTACCTTCAACAATTATACGAAGTCTCTCTATAATAACTCCACTTTTGAAAAGCAGCTCTCCATTTTGTTAGTAAATATTAAGTAGCCAAATCAGCTGAAATTCGAACATACCCCAACTTTTCAATTGTAGAATCTGCAATTGTAAATCTTGAACCAAGGGAACAATTTGATTTCATTTCGAAACAGTTACCTGAAAAAGTATATCACTAAATTTTGACTAGCAATTTTCTAACGACAGACTTGTGAAAATGCTGTGTAAATTTCATCAGTGGTTTTTCCGAGATAAAGACACGTTTTAAACTACTGACTGACTAAAAGCTAATATCTGATAACCTTCCAAAGTCTCTGAACTATTATCGCATTGAGTACCCAATCGATTCATTCCCTTGACACCTTTTAATGCCTCAAGATCTGAGCATTATTCTGTGCTCTACGACTCTTCTTCTGACCACTATTGGTATGGTCTGGCGCTCTCAACCAACAAAAACTTCGTTCTGCATTTCTGAACTTTCTTCCAACTGTTTCTAATACAATTATCTAATCTCTCACTTGCGTTTAGAACTGCAATCTATTTCTATTTAACAAAATTATGTTGTTCATTCTCATTCCATTTCAGTTTTGGACTTCCGTTGTGCTTGCATCTATACTGAGACTTCAAGCGCAATGAAGTTCCAAATTTCTATTGCCTCCACAGCAGCCATTGCTAAGAATCAACAGGCCCACTCTTTATGAACCTGAATTCGCATTGCCACTCCACCTACTACCATCTTTCGTAAGTTTAATTAAATTTTTATCCAGCTGTGAGATCCCCCCTTCATTTTTAGTGCAGCCCCCTCCCCCCACGCATTGCGTAACCTCTCTGCCCCACTCTTTTCATTCAGTCGAACCGTGAAAAATCGTGATCGGTTTACCAACTACAAAATGGCTATAACTTGTGTTGTGGAAGCGATACGTAGCCGAACAGGGAAGGGATAATAAATTGAATCCTTTATTCTCAGTCCGTGTGGAATATTTTCTTATTCTCTTTATGAATACTATTTACGGCGAGACAGTGTAATTAGAATAAATAAAGTGACATTTTTTTCTGTCTCTTGAATTATTGTTACCTAATTATAACTTTGAAATTTTTATTACTTAATTACCAAGTGTTTTCATTACAGATGACTCTGTGAAGTAATAATTAATGAGAGCTGACAGTGTTTCTACGTAGTTAATTTCCTTCCACCCATGTATTTTTGATATTATTTCTAATATTACTTTTGGCGACGGGTACCAAAGCAGTAGTAATATATTCCTGAAGAGTCTTAGTATTATTTATCTGTCAGATGTTTTTGCTTCCGAAAAAATAGTCTCTAATAGACTTTTATATTATTAATAGGGATACGTAATTTTCGTATTTACGAAATAGATGCGAATAAATGCAAAATTTGCCGATATGAACAAATAAATGAGAAAAAAATATTTTTTTACTACTTTTTGGCAAAAACTCGGTGATAAACGGCTTTTTAAGCGAAATAAGGTAATAAAAGTAATAATTTATTAACTAAGACCTTCCTTAACTAAGACCATCCGAGGTCTATAACTGAGAAATCTCACTCTCCTTCGGATTTCCTCCGAATTTCACCCGGACAGTTTGTCCGTACCGGAGTCGAACCTAAAAATCTAACTGTAAATGTCAAGCATCAAGTTTTGTGGAACAATTTAGTGGATTTAAGAACGTCTGTTGAGCACCAAAGGCAAAGGTATTTCAGCTACTTAACAGTAGTCAACCAAGAGACTTCTGTTGATGTTATACAGATTTTAATTGCAACGAAATTGCTGCTACCTTAACTTTGCAAAGACAGCTAAACAAAGCGTCTATAGTCCCGTTAACAGAGTAGATGCTGAGATATTTTAGTATGTACAACATAGTAATTAATGACAGACGGCAAAGACTTAAGTAACATAATGTGGAGACTACTACAATGTTAGTTTTTAACCAAGAATTTTGATACTTACCTATCAAAGTAAGTAAAATTGTAATTTTTTTTTAACAAACCCAATTTTTTTTAATTTATATATTTTTTGCGAATAAATGCGAAATTTTATATAATGTATTTTTTTTGTTGTGAAATTTCGATATTTTATGCGAAATTTACGTATCCCTAATTCCCCTAATAGTTGCCGTGTTCTGTGTATGTATCTGTCATGTAACGCATCCGGAGCGACCGCTTCCTAAATATATCAGCCTATGGCATCCATTTTGTTTCGTGAGTTAGGCTTAACAAGTTAAAAGTAAAGTTCAAAAAGATTATTTGCTATCTAAACCCAAATAATTTTAATTAAAACAACGTAATATCGGCACAAATCAACTTTATTTCGATTTTTAGACGGCTGTAATAAACGATTACGACAGTTTCACAACAGCTCGCCACCGTTTAAAACCGTTAAAATATCCTTTCATTGTAACGTATTTTCGTTGTGATTTTCATATTCATTAGAGAATTATCTCTTTTCCGCCACCTTTCGCGTTATCGTGGCTTTCATGTGATTTTTGGTAAAGCATTCTATTATTGTATTTCTAATATTTATTATTGTATTTTTAATATTATTTTTAATAGTACTTTTATAACTATTCCGCCACCTTTCGCGTTATCATAGTGTTTCAATTAAATTAATAACAAGTATTCATTTTATATACTCAGAACTTGAAAATGTAAACACGAGTGAGTCATTCATTCACCGTGATTCATTCATCGTCTTTTAATTGAATATTTCTAAATTGCCAACACACGTGGCTTTCATGTGCTCACATGTGGCTTTCATGTGACTTTTGGTAAAGCATTCTATTACGATGATAGTGTTTTAATTGAATATTTCACGTGCTTTAATTGAATATTTGACGTAGTTTAATTGAATATTTCATGTGCTCACATGTGGCTTTATGTGGTTTTTGGTAAAGCATTCTATAATTGTATTTTTAATATTACTTTTAATAGTACTTTTATAACTATTCCGCCACCTTTCGCGTTATCATAGTGTTTCAATTAAATTAATAACAAGTATTCATTTTATATACTCAGAATTTGAAAATGTAAACAAGAGTGAGTCATTCATTCACCGTGATTCATTCATCCTCTTTAATTTAAGAAAAATTGAATCGGAGAATTTTTTTTCACAGTAAAACAGTTTTTTCATTATATTATTTTTTTAATATATATATATATAGGATGGCAAGATGTCTAGGGGAATGATATGCAAACTTTTGCAGAAACAAATACTGTTTAATATTCTTGGGACATGACACTTACACGGGGACATTTACTAGACGGCTAACATATAGACATTAAGAAATAAAAGGCGCGTTCTCTTCACCATACAATACAAATCAATTCCGTTCGTGGGCAGTCTCTCGGAGATGACCTAGCTCGTCTCTCCCTACGACAGCTCTCCCGTTTTTTCCTTCTCGCATGTTTTAACTTGCCGCGCAAAGCTCAGCGACATCTAGTAGCTATTCCGCACAACGTAGCTATTCCGCAATCTTCTTGTACGGTCTGCCTTGTTCCTATATATATTTATATTTTAACCATATAATATATATATTTTAACCAGATATTACAATAATGTCAAATTTAGTATTTTCGTAAAGTTGCAAACTCGACGCATGCGTACTGATATGTTCAAAATTGTCTGCACGGTAGCGTGCTTTTCAAAGCGAATAACTAAAATAACCGCAAAATTTTCTTCAATTTTTAAAAGTGTTTAATTGAATATTTCTAAATTCCCAACAAGCGTGGCTTTCATGTGATTTTTCGTAAAGCATTCTATTACGATGATAATGTTTTTAATTTCTGTTTACTATTGTATTTTTAATATTAGTTTTAATAGTACTTTTATAACGATTTGTATTTTACCATCAAGATTTGACGGGTACTATATAGTTATTAAGAAAATTTACACGATTGCTTCATAAACTTATATCTGAATTGCAAGTCTACTAAAGTATTATAACATGTCTAAAATCTTATCACCAATAAACACATTCAATTAGTATGCTAAATTCTGAAAACCAGCGTAACATGCTATATTTCCCGGTTTCAAAATACTTTTTTTCATAGTCGTTCAAACGAAGCATCTACAAGAAACTATTCATCAATGTGGAAGCTCTGGGATATTTCATGTATGATAGAGTGTATGATATATATACACTCATGGACAAAAAAATTAGCGCACCAAGAAGAGTCGTCAAAATAAAACGAAATTTTACATACGTAATGACTACTTTGATATAAGTAAATGATAAGAAAATCAAAGAAAAAGGATAATTTATTTCAGAGAAAAAGGCAAAAGAACGGAGGAGTTAATACTCCGTTGGACCCCCTCTAGCGCGAATGCACGATGCGATACGATCGGGCATTGAGTCATACAAGTTCTGTATGATGTCTTGAGACATTTCGTTCCATATTTGCTGTAACCTTGCCTCTAGTTCGTTCAAACTCGTGGGATGCCCAACTCGTCGTCCCAAATGATCCCAGATATGCTCGATTGGAGACAAATCTGGGGATCGGGCAGGCCAAGGAAGGGTAGTAACAGTGCGGAGACAGTCTAATACTAGGGAACAATACTAAGGGTGACCGTGTATTGTAGGCAATGGCACCCCATACCATCACACCAGCTGTGGGAGCGATGTGTCGCTGTACAGCAAAGGCAGGATTGAAGCGTTCACCACGGGCTCTCCACACACGAACACGATTGTGATCACTGCCGAGATTGAATCTGGATTCGTCGCTAAAGACGACCTGGTTCCATTCCGCTGCAGTCCAGTTTCCTCGTGCGCGGCAAAACTCCAAACGGAGGCGTCGATGGGCGGGCGTCAAGGGCAGCACACGTAATGGGCGCCGCGATACCAACTGTCCTTCAGCCAGGCGCCTTCGTATGGTTCGAGAAGACACAGAGGCCCCTAGTGAAGGTGCTACCTGTGCCTGGATGGCGGCCGATGAAGCAGTTGGCTGTACGCGTGCATTTCTTACGATGTGGCGGTCTTCTCGACGACTGGTCTGTCGAGGGCGTCCTGAGCCTGGTCTTAGTGTACATGACATCTCTCGGGTCCACTGGTCCCAACACCTCCTCACAACACAATCAGAGCGGCCTAATTGACGAGCTACTCGCCTAGCTGACCACCCAGCTTCCATCATCCCGACGATTCTCCCCCTCTCAAACTGCGACAACTGCTTATATTGTCTTCGAACACGGCGTAATGGCATGTCTATCTCAGCTCTTCCTTTGTAAATGATTCAGCACACTCAAACAAGCTTTGGTTACCTGTTTTATACTCCACAGAGTACGATGTTCAACGCCCTCTACCGGCTATACGTAATGCGCAATCACGCTGCATTTCTAATCATTTGCACATCTCCCCGACATGTACCTTCATTGCAAGTTTCGTTACGATCCCGCAATTATTTCTTGGTGCGCTAATTTTTTTGTTCATGAGTGTATATCTCTTATAGTTTTTAAAGAATTTTGCGTATAATGCATTGATCTAAGATTAATTAATAATAAAACTTTTTTTTTACATAAAATAATTTCTAATAATCTTCCAACAATTCTGCTTTTTTTTCTAATAGATAAAGCTTTATACAATTCACCCTAAAAAATTGGTTTAAATTAATTACAAATTAGCTGTTTGAACACATATTAAGCTTGGTAGAAAAATCAGTGTATTTGTGCGCGTGAAAAGGTGATCTCTCCCTTAATGCTTTCAAGACTGTAAAAAGGTGGGTTCTTCCACTTACTCTAACATTGCGTTTCGATACGTTTATTATAAGTCGAAAATTACATATAATAAACTGAACTTTGCCCAGCATAATCTACCTTAAGGTAATGTTTCTCAGAAGACCTCGAAATTCTTCAAACCCCTTATTAAGCTATAGAACATTTTTCGAAATCTATTTACTCAATGATATGTCAGCAAGCAAATATTTTTGCTTTTAGCACCGGTAAAGTAAATACTTATACAAGGAGCAGTTTTTTCGATTTTGAATATTGTAATTTTTTAGACCATTAAGCAATTGGATTTTTTCAATATAAAATAACAATAATTTTAAAACATGAAATAATTTTAAACGATTTAAGAAAATTTCGCGCTCTGTACTTTCACTAGATGTAAAAAGAAAAGTAATTCAAAACTAGATATTTGGCAGTGACTCATTAGAGAGATAGTGTTAAAAAAATCAATTCTTTTTAACTTACATCGTGGAGCAAAAAACGACCGTAGCGCTCTCAACCAACCAACCCTTTTAGCTTAATGCAACTAGACGTACTGAGAGGGTATGCATTAGCCAGTGACGCACCCAGGGGGCCCTGCCCCCCCCCCCCAAAGAAGTAGAAATATTTATTTTGCATTATAAATATTTTTATTCGTTCATCTCGCCCCCTCCCCCCATGCATTATAAATATTTTTATCCGTTCATCTCGCCCCCCCCCTCCAAGAAAAAATCCTGGGTACGCCACTGGCATTAGCAAAAACTTAAAGCCTGTTTTATTGATAGACGTACGAGTAAAGTTTTCCCCATCCATCAAAAAAAAAAACGGACGGGATGACGCAATAGAAGTAATTTTCGCCGCCACGCCTACTGTGGTAACGGCATTGCAGAGTATCCAATAAGATAATTTAGCAGCGTGGTTTGCTGACGATGTATGCAAATTTTAGAAGGCGAAACGCGTTATATCAGCGGTGGATAGAACATCCAAATCACTCGGCATGACAGCGTCTATCAGTTGGTGCTCTTGTCCGAAAGAGTTATTTACCGTATATGGCAGTAATGCTTTTTACATTAGTCCAGATGGGACTTTCTTTTACGCTATATTATTTCAGTCATGCTTATATTTTTGGTTGCCGACATTTTTTACTTTTAAATAAAAGTTAGAGCTCTACATTTCATTGCGTTTTTTTTACTCTGCACTATACACCTCCATTTAATTTTTTATTACGGTGGTGTATATCAGAGTTATGGGCCCAGTCTATGCCCAGTAGAGCTGTTGTTTTTTCGAAGCTGACTGCCGTTTTTCCTAAAAGTGCTGTGAAGGGGGCCGTCATGATGGAAGGATCTCAAATTCCGATACTAACTCCTACAAAATGTCAGTTTGGAAAATTGACATGCAAGTTGTGTTAAGGCACTGGGGATGCTGGCGTTTTATTGAAGGAGTCGAGAAGCCCCTCGTCGAGGAGCCTAGTGGAAAGAAGTCAACTGACAGTAAAGCCGAAACGTCCGGTGTAACTCCAAAGACTGAAACTGGAGCCTCTTGGAAAGAGCTTGCCGACTGGCAGTTAAGAAAGGATAGAGCATATACCTTTATCTACCAAGGACTGCGTCCTGATTTACGAAGCTTGATATCATCGACTACCGACGGGAAAGAAGCCTGGCGAATTCTGACAGATCACTTTGAACCGTGCACGAGAGCCCGTGTTATGAGACTTTTAGATGAATTCTTTCTGACAAGGCATGAACTAAATGAAGATATTGGTCTGTTCATCGGCCGTGTGAAGGAAGCCGCAAACCGACTTAAGGCAGCTGGTAACGAGCTACAACCTTTGTATATAGGATTTCAACTAATCAGATTTTTACCACCAGAATACCAACCTACCGTACAGCAGATATACCGCTGGAGTGACGAGGAGTTCCAGCCACACAAGATCGAAGCGGAACTTATACTGGAACAGAATAGACTGATACTGATGAAGCAAGACCTTGAGCGGAGTGAACTGGCTTTCCTGAGCAAGGCGAGTGGACCCGATAACAGTAAGACCAATACTCCAGGTAAAAGCTTTAAACTTACTAAGAACGACTATGCAGGGAACATTAAAAGGGAAATTGGACCATGTTTTAGGTGTAAGCAGTATGGTCATCTTATGAAACATTGTACTGTCAGGACTAAATTTCCTAATCATAAGAATCAAACTAAAAGTAAATTTAGAAAAAGTGGGGGAAGTTTAGTCGAAATAGAAGCTAATTTGAGCAGTTCAGACGCACAGGTAGATAGATAGTATATGTTGGGTAATTGATACCGCCGCAACATCACATTTTAGTAATAATCGAGACTTATTTTGTAAATTCAGACCGGTTAGCAACATGAAAATGACATTAGCTGCAGGACCGGAAAATAGTCCGATAGAAGGTATAGGTACCATAAAATTTTTGGTCCAGTTAGGAAAAACTCGGTCTGTAATTACTCTTAAAGATGTAATGTATAGTCCGAAGTTGAGACGGAATTTACTGTCCGGATCAAAGTTTTAGAAAGACGGTAATCATTTTGTAGGTTCAGAAGGGAAAATTAGGATTTATAATGCAGACTGGAGTGAGATGTGTTTTGCAAAAAGAAAGGAAAATTTATATTTCCTAAAACCTACGAAATATCTAACTGGAAAGCGGCGAATGAATAGTAAATCCCTTTTAACTTGTAACGTATCTATGTTAAAAACTGATAGTAAAAAGACAAGTAGTGTTTTATGGCATAATAGGTTTTGCCATATAAACCAGGATTACCTAGATAAATACGGGTAAAAACCATTGTGTAAAAGGATTGCCGGAATTAAAACAATTAGACGAACATTGTGTCGTATGTAAACTGGCAAAAGCTAAAAGAATTTCATTTAAGCCGATAGGTAAAGTTAGGTCCGAAAATCCGTTAGAAATTGTTCACATGGATATTTGTGGGCCCTTACCCACCATTTCCCAGAATGGTTGTAGATATTTTTTGTCAGTTATTGATGATTTCTCTAGGAGGACAGTTGTGTTTCCAATCCGTAGTAAAACTGACGTATTTAACTGTTTTAAGAGGTTTCAAGCTCGAGCCGAAAGATTTCTGGGAAGAAAAATACTATCAGTTCGTACTGATAATGGTTTAGAATTTTGTAATAATGAGATGAATAACTTTTTAGAGAAACAAGTAATTAGACATGAACGCACGAATACGTTTACCCCTGAACAGAACGGTACTAGTGAGCGTTACAATTTAACAGCCCTAGATGGTGTGAGGTCATTACTAAAAGATGGTGGAATTCCAAACAAATTTTGGGACGAAGCATTACTCTGCTTCACATACGTTTGGAATCGCGTACGTCACAAAGGATTCAAGAAAACTCCATTCGAGTTATACTCTAAAAATGAACGTGCAGTATCTCACCTCAAAGTTTTTGGTTGTATAGCGTACGTGGGAGTGCCTAAGCAGAAACGTAGTAAGTTCGATACGAAAGCCAAAATAGGGATTATGTTAGGGTATGCTTTAAAGACGAGAGGTTACCGTATCTGGATTGAAAGTGAGCAGAAAATAATAGAAACTTTAAATGTGAGGTTTGATGAAACTAAAAAGGGGGTGGAAGCGTTTCTGGATCCCAAAAGTACAGAGTATACTAACTTTAATTTTTTAATGCCTGACTATTCAGATGACGATGACACGGATATTCCATTTACCAGATCTCCTGAAGTTGAATCTGAGGTATCCGAAAGCCCCTTAATTGAATCTGATACTGGTGAACTGTTAACCCCATCTAATCAAATTCCTTGGGTTATAGACGCTGTTGCTCGTAAGGATGGAAGCCGCACTGATATTTACTATCGAATTGAAGGAACTAACACGCGACTTCGTTCTCTAAACGATGTTAAGAAATACTGTGCTGAGCATAAAATAGCACTAGATGAGAATTTATTTGACTTTCGTGGTGAAAATCCTCAATCAGGAAAGGTTTCAGAGTTGATAGAGACTAGTAATTTAGAAGCACACTTAATTGAAGTTGATATCCCAAAAAGTTATAACGCAGCTGTAAAATCAGCCGAAGCATCGAAATGGAAAGCCGCGATGGACAAGGAAATGAAAATTATGCAGGATCGCAAAGTTTGGGAATTAGTTAACCCTCCTAAAGATGCAAAAATTGTAGGGAGTAGATGGGTTTATAATGTAAAATATAACGATAGAAAGGAACCGGTGTGTTATAAAGCCAGGTTAGTTGCACAAGGTTTTTGTCAAACTGAAGGTGATTCTTATGATGAAGTGTTTAGTCCAGTCATAAATTTTACTCTGATACGATTGTTTTTTACTATTTTTGTTTGTTTATTTAAGTGGTTTCATGTTCAGTTGGACATTAATAGTGCATATTTGTATGCTGACTTAGACAAAGTCATGTATATGAAACAGCCAAAAGGCTATGAAATGAAAAATGCAAACAAGGTATGTTCATTAAAAAGGGCCATTTATGGTTTACGACAAAGTAGTAGACTTTGGTATTTTGAAATAAATGAGATTCTACTAAATTTAAAATTTAGAAGACTTTCATGGTGTAATTGCGTTTACTCATTAAATAATATTGCTTTACTTCTGTATGTAGATGATAAAATTTTATATGGAAGACGTGAATCTGATATAAGTGAAATTATATGTATATTAGAGAATCAACTTGATTTAAAAGTTTTAGGGAAAACACGTAAATTGCTAGGAATTGAATTCATTGAACAAGAGGGAAAACTATTGTTAAGTCAATAAAATTATATTGATAAGGTTTGTACGTTGTTTGAAAAGTATAAGTTCCCTATTAGTTCATTACCAATAGCAAAAGGTTGCATTTTATCTATGTTAGACGAACCTAAAACTAGTGTAGAATTAAAAGAAATGGCCAACATACCATATAGAAATCTGTTAGGTTGTTTAGCTTTTATAGCCAACCGTACAAGACCGGATATCATGTACGCAGTAAATATATTGGCACAATTCCAAGCTAATCCTGGATTTCAGCATTGGTATTGCATGTTAAAAGTATTGGGTTATTTAAAGAGTACTAGAAATTACAAATTAGACTTATCGAAAGTTGAAACGGTAAAGTTAACTTGTTTTGCTGACTCTGATTTTGCTGCAAACCGAGATGACCGTGTGTCTATCGGAGGTTATGTTATTTGTTTGGATAAGGTACCCATAGCGTGGCGAACCTTTAAACATAAAGTGCATCAGCCTTTCTACTATGGAAGCTGAATACATTTCATTGGCAGAAGCGGCATAAGAGTTGATGTGGTTAAAAAATATAATAGAAAACGAAGCCCTCAAATTAAACATAAACGAATGTACTTTGTTATGTGATAATCAAGCCGCAATAGGTTTTTCAAAATCGCCGGTGGAAAATTACAGAACAAAGCACATCGATATAAAATACCATTACCTTAGAAATTAAATTTATGACAAAAGCTTTAACCTAAAATTTGTCAGAAGAAAATTCAATCTTGCCGATAACTTTACGAAGCCAATAACTAAGGAACAGCTACATCGGATTTTGTAGTGAAGTTTTTGTGTTGTAATTTTTTTTTCTTTATGCAGCTTAAAAGTGCTTGAGTGTTTCTTTGAAAATGTATAATAAAATGTAATGTGTAATATATAAGAATGTAAAAACTTTTCATATAAATGGATTTTTTTTTTGTTTTATACACTGCTGGCCACTGTAAATGCAAAACCCTGAAGGAAACATGCAAATAACATGAAATTTACAGCATGCATTAGCGGAGGTGAGTTATGCAAATGATTAGAATTTCAGCGCAGACGCACATCACGCGCGCCTGTGGCGCCACTTCAAAGCGCTATTTAAGGCTTGGAGATTTCGACGATTTCAAGTTCGGCAATTGTGTTTTTCTTGTGGTTTTTTCAAATAAACGATCAATTATGGCTCGTCGAAAACAGCGATCATCTTTTGATCAAGTAT
This sequence comes from Dolomedes plantarius, assembly GCA_907164885.2. Taxonomy (NCBI): domain Eukaryota; kingdom Metazoa; phylum Arthropoda; class Arachnida; order Araneae; family Dolomedidae; genus Dolomedes; species Dolomedes plantarius. The sequence continues at coordinate 39,471,925 of OU015494.1, read as the reverse complement.
CCGAGTTCGACAGAGGAAGGATAGTGGCCTACCGAGATTGTGGATTATCTTTCAGGGAAATCGGTAGTCGTGTTGGACGAAACCAAACAACTGTAATGCGGATATGTGATCGTTGGATGCAGGAGGGTACGACGGACCGGCGTGTTCGATCGCATCCACCTCAGCGCACCACTTCACGTGATGACAGGCAAATTGTGCGCATGGCAGTGACGGATCGCTCAGTCACATCACGAACCATAGCACAGCACATGCAGTCTGTAACGCATCATACAGTGTCTGCGCGTATCATTCGACGCCGTTTACAGCAGAGTGGTCTGTCCGCAAGACGTCCATTGCTTTGTCTACCCTTGATGCAGAACCACAGACGTCTCCGCCGCCAATGGTGCGATGACAAAAGGATGTGGACGGCAGAATGGAATGAAATTGTCTTTACTGACGAGTCACGCTTCTGTCTGCAACACCACGATGGTCGCATTCGAGTCTGGAGACACCGTGAAGAGAGGATGCTGAACAGCTGCGTTATGCACCGCCACACTTGTCTTGCACCGGGTGTTATGGTATGGGGCGGTATTGGATATCACTCTCGCACACCTCTAGTACGCATTGCCGGTACTTTAGGTGTTGGAGCCAGTTGTCCTTCCTTACCTTCAGGGCTTGCCCACAGCCATATTTCAACAGGATAATGCGCGACCACACGTGGCACGCATTGTCCAACGGTTCTTCGTCAATCGCCAGATTGAATTGCTTCCCTGGCCGCCTCGCTCTCCGGATCTTTCGCCGATAGAAAACATGTGGTCCATGGTTACTCTACGATTGACCCAGATTCCATCCACAGCTGCCACAGCAGATCAACTTTGGGAACGTGTGGACGCTGCTTGGTCTGCTGTACCCCAAGCACTCATCCAAAGTCTCTTTGAATCAATGCCGAGGCGTGTGGCAGCGGTGATCTCCAACAATGGCGGCTACTCTGGCTACTGATTTTGGCAGGAACCACACTTCACAGAAGTCTATAAATTTAATCATTTGATACTTGGTCAACATGTTATCTACAAAATAAATTTTGTTGTGATATCTCTTGTCTTTCTTGGTGTTGCAATTTGGGTGGCCAGCAGTGTATGAATTGGAAATGTAGTGATTGTTTTTTTGAAGAACGACTGATGAGAAAAAGGGGGCCGATTGATAGACGTACGAGTAAAGTTTTTCCCATCCATAAAAAAAAAAAAAAAACACGGACAGGATGACGCAATAGAAGTGATTTTCGCCGCCACGTCTACTGTGGTGACGGCATTGCAGAGTATCCAATAAAATAATTTAGCAGCGTGGTTTGCTGATGATGCATGCAAATTTTAGAAGGCGAAATGCGTTATATCAGCGGTGGATAGAACATCCAAATCAGTCAGCATGACATCGTCTATCAGTCGGTGCTCTTGTCCGAAAGAGTTATTTACCGTATATGGCAGTAATGCTTTTTACATTAGTCCAGATGCGACTATGTTTTATGCTATATTATTTCAGTCATGTTTATATTTTTGGTTGCCGACATTTTTTACTTTTAAATAAAAGTTAGAGCTCTACATTTCATTGCGTTTTTTTACTCTGCACTATACACCTCCATTTAATTTTTTATTACGGTGGTATATATCATTTATAATAAAGGGTTGGATATCACATGTAATTTATTTGTTATTGGTGCATATAATACACTAGTTGTAAGGGTACTGTATTGAAATCTGAATTACTATCTCTTCTATACTAATTAGTAAATTTATGAAATGAAGGCGGCAACTGATGGATCCTCTAACCAGTAGCACAAGCGAAGATATATCAACATATTCTCCAGATATCGTAGTTGCCCAAGGAAACAGTATATCTCAAAGCGAATTCTAGTAATATTGTGGGAAAAAAGAGTGTTATATTCAAGTAGTCATAATAATTTCGAAATGGGTCTTATTTGTTATAAATCTGAGGAGTTTATTCAAATCTAAATTTTAATCACTCTAATTTACGGTAAACTACGTCATACATCTTGGGCCTGTGGCGGCATTGTGGCACAGCACGCTGGCATTCGGTGCTCTGGGTGTTCGGATCGAATCCCGGCGTCGTGCCACTAAAATGCCTCCGTTTGTGTCGTCCCTTCATAGGTGGTAATACTGGTCCGCCTAAATGGTTCCCCCATAATAAAATGGCCAGCAAAACTGCGGTGTATTAAGGCGAATATCTTCCCGACAAGTGCCTCCGCATTGGTTTAAAAAAAAAAAACAACTCTTAAAAGATCAATACTTTAGCTACATAAATTAACTAATTTACAGTGTTAACTGCTAAATTATGAAATTTTACCGCTACACTCAATGTTGTAATACTCGCTATGTAGATTGATTATGCAGAAGACAAAAAAAATTCAGGTAGTCTCTTCTAACGAAACTACCGTGGGTTATTAACGTAGGATTACTTATCGTTGCTTACCACTTTTGTATGTATATATGTATCTATATCTATATATATATATATATATATATGTGTACGTCAAAATTTTGACGCATTTTCGTACTTTTCTGTTTAACTGTTTACTGCTTGCCCAAGCGATACAGACTAAAGTAATAAAAGAAAATTTCCTTTCGATTTTCAATTTTATTTTATGAATATATAAGTATTTATCTCAACCATATATCTTTTTCGCAGTCTCTTTCTTGGATGTTCCAAATCTATTTTTGACTTTGAAAATACTGCTTTTTCCTTCCTTTCTGCTACATCCAAACATATTCTTCTACTGAAAATTAATAAATCTACCACAAGGATTGGGAGAGCAATACAAATACACCCCCGTCTGAAAACCCTCAACCCGTAGTGTGAAATTATATCAGAGGGTATACGTTATTTCTTAGTGGCATGGAAAATATTTTGTATCCTCGTAATAAATTTTGAATTCTTACGATAATTTGACAATTATTTTCAGAAAAAAATTTTCATGTATCTACAAAAATGTTTTCAGTTTCACGGTTAAAAACAGGATTTTCTATGTTATAAACTTCAGAGGTAAGTATTGATTGAGAGATTTGGTTTTTTATGCGTTTTCAAAATTCACAACAGTAAAGTACATTACACAAAAAAAAAATTTAAACAGTGGAATTTCACGTGAAAAGTTTTGTCATTACACGGGTGCATTAAAGAACACGACGAAAAAAAATGTTTTCATTTGGAATCCAACATAAATGTCGACTTATAAAATGTATGAATTTTTTAATATTGTATTGTATATCTCCCCATACAGCAGACTTCAATCTGTTTTCTTTTTTCCTTGATTCCTTGAGAAAACTTTCCCCGCTCGTGAGAGAAAATGAAACTTATTACATAATGAATTTCGATTGTTGTTTTCACTGTTTGGAAATTCTCACGACAAAATTATTCGTCTGTCCTGCTACAGCTTTTATTTCACCTTTAAATAATCCAAAGCCATTTTCTGCTATGTCAGGTTGTAATAAATAACTTACACGATCTTAGTGGCACGTTAAAACACCTTCATGGGACGTTTTATGGTAGTGAGATAAGTCTTCCCAAAGACGCAATCTGATTTACAACTTAACTTTCGATTCCTGCAGAGACTTTATGGCATCCGTTTCATGAAAAGTATTTAAAAATGAAAGAACTCTTATTCTCCCAGATCAATTAATCTAATTCATGATAGATAAAATATGCGCAGGGTTTTTTTGAAAACTGAAAACTTTTTGTTGTGTAAGAGAAAAAAAAGTGATCTGCTGGAATAAAATTTTGTTCCTTAACTTACACAACTGAACGAAAGTCTAAAATTTTGCTGTGCAGGTATTTCTAGACTCGACTTACGACCGATATTTTTAAATTAAAAATAATTCTCAAAAATACTGTCCCTCGAATGTACAGTACATACCTGTATGTATTACTTAATTATTAAAAAATATGATGCAATAGTGTGCAAAATTTATGACGCAATAATAAAAATGTACTAGTTGGTACCCGTCAAAACATGACGGCTAGATGGTAAATAAATGTACAAATTCACAAATTATACTCAATACATTATTTCCAAATGTAGAAAATCATAAAAATGTGCAGAAAAAATGAATGTGTTTCAGCAGCCTCGTGCTTAGTATCTAAAGCCAGATTTAAAAATGTCACTGAGCATGCACAGAAAGCAATTTTTTTAAGATGTAAATTATCGCTAATTAAACAATTTCCATCAGGTTTAATCTTATATATCACAAACATAATTATCATAAAATTGCAGAGAGAGATCTAGAGACTCCTCGAAATAAACGTGTTTATCATTAAAACATGTCACTGAGCATGCGCAGAAACAGTGGGTTTCTAAAAGCAGATTTAAATATGCCACTGAGCATGCGCAGAAATCAAATTTTAACTGTAAATTATCGCTCATTAATAGAAATTGCGGTTACAAAAACCAATTTGACAAATCTACAGATTACAGTCATTCGTTTAAGACCAAAATGAAGTTATGTCCCTACAATGTAGCTTCACTGCCGAGACGTATATAGCGTTAAACCGAGCCTGGCTAATCTCTAGCCAAAACATCCACATAAATTATCCGAGAGGAGACCGACTTAGAGTAAATAAAATACTCTTATTCAATTATGCATTTACACATATGTACAAAATATATATACAATACTGTCCTTGCAGTAGAGAAGTGGCTCACCGCCAAAGTTAACAATTTCAAGGGGAAGCGGCCAGTGCACGCGTCTGATCCCAAGCCTGTCGGCCAAAAAATTCCTCTCTCGGAAGACAAACGTCTGCCTCTCAGAACAACCGCTGTCCAGCGTCGTCGGCAAAGTCTGTTTCTCGAGACAAAAGGCTACCGCCTTTTATCACCCTCCTCCCCGGTTCATTCTCGAAAAGCCTGGAATATTCCGGAGACGATTAACAGTCCTCATTTCCGGGTCTTGTACATCACTTCCGCACGAGCCATCCTCTGTCATTTCTCACTTGGGCGACACTCAAGACCAACCCACATTGTCCGGCGAGGGGTCCTACCTTTTCATAGGTCATTCGTCACTCTCTGTCTCCCAATTATTGGACAGTCGCCCTCGGGTCCGTTAACCTGCAACAGATGGGACCTTCTGGAATAGAAAACATCATTATTCCTTCCTTTTGAGTTCCTCCGCCGCCAGGAAAATTTATCCGGATGCCCCGTACACATCTGAAACTCTTTCAAACATTTCTCAAAAGAACACATGTGGGAGAAGAGACAATTAAGTCCACTTCTTGTGTAAAAAGAGGGCTGCCGACGTGACAACTCCTCCCCCCATTAAGTCTTTTTATATTTTAAATAGACTAAAGTCAAGACCAGTATTTCATTTAGGAAAGCCCACAAGAAACCATTCCCTAGAGGTCATTACCTTTTGGCTTGCTTCAGCCCTAATTCAAAAAAGTCACAACCGCCTACTTTAGTCTTCACAAAAAAAAACCTATCTGCCCTCAGTCTGTGACACAATGTTACAACACCTTTACACATAATAAATTCATACATGGTTAAAAACAACACACATAAAGCACTATCATTTTAATGCATTTTCACAGTTATCATTACAATACATTCCCCAATCTTAACTTAAATAACAATCATTTCTAAGATTTCTGCCCCAATTCATTAATTGGACATATTTGAACTACGTGATAACACATGAAACAAACATTACTCAATAGATAGATCCTGTCATCTCTAAATACATGACACTATTGCACATGAGATTACAACACAGATATCAAACTTATATAAAATCATTTAGTTACTTAACATCTTAATTACATGCTAAATTTTCAGTCATTGTCACTGAACTTAAACTGAACCGATACCAAAAATACTATTCATTATAATAAAATAAGCACTCAAACAACTATGTGTCACTTCCAGGTATACAGCACCTGACTACATTGTTTCGGCAACACTGGCCTACTCCAAAAAAAACAAAACGATGACTAACACATAGATTTTCACTACCATTTTAAAATTAATCAGTTTACATAAAATTTAACACCTTTAAATACAGCATGTTTGACTCAAAACTCTAACAGATGATGCTTAATTCCTGATAGGTCCATTTAAAATAGTACACACATTACACATGACACTGCCTTTACGCAAGACATGAAACACTATTACATAAAACTTCAACAACAACAAAAAATTCAACACAATGTACCTAACAAATTCAACACAATGTTAAACTTACAACCTGCTCGTCCAAAGACTCACAGTTTTTCTTTTCTAACTACAGGACATTTTAATATTTTTTTTATCAAACAATATTTAAAATTTTTCCATTTAGGCGTTGGTCCACAAAACTGACTCAACAACTAGAAACCTCAGATTCCTATAGCCTAGATTAGTTTTAACAAGATTTTAATTTTTAATTTTTCTTTTAACAAAATGGATCAACTTATATTATTCATGGTCTAAATCAAATACCTAACCTTGAAATGAATATCAAACAAACAAAAAATTTACTTTCATCATGAAAACATGGATCCAAACAAAATTCTTCACATTTTAAAATTGTTTAGCATAAATAAGGGTTCCAACCCCAACATTCTTCTCTGATTAATTCCATCAAAGAACTAAAGGATCCAGACAAAAAGAAATTCACATCATTAGTAGAGAGGGGTTTTTTCTTTCGAACACAACTCTGTTTTCGTATGGAAGTTTCTTATTACTTTTGATACTTTAACAACACCTAGAACTGAAATCTCGTTCCATTACATATTTAAACAATTTACTTCCATTACACTTGATATTCCAATTTTAATTATTACATAAAATTACTTGACCCACAATTGGTAAATTAAGATTCATATAACATAAAATCTACACGATTTATTAGGATTTTCACCTATCAGTTCAACCTGAACTAAAAACATAACAATAGACAAAACCGTCTAAGTTTCCATTCACGATACAGAACAGTCACACAATTGAACATAATGCAACAAAAATAAACCTTAAATAATTTCACCGTGGAACACAAGACAATCGTTAAATAATTTCCATACATCAATAATCAATATTAATTGGCCATCTTACTCATGGATGCACAAATAAATTAAACTTAATTACTAAAATTCATCACAATAAATCCAATAATCACAATCACAATACATCCAATTCTTAGGCTATGAAATTACCAACATATTTAAAGTCGTACAATTCATCACAATTAGAATTATAACATTATTTCTTTCGCCTATGTCTTATGAAAATTTTCAATTTCTCAGCTGATTCACACTTATTCTCTGCGTTTACGCATTCACAAACCTTTCCAAATTCAGCTGCGTTGCTAAGACTGATTTCGTGCTCGATTACTTTCATGGCACTCAACTCAAAACCCAAAATTTTGAAAGATTCAGCTCTCAGACAACCCTGCCCGGATAATTTAACCTTATCAATTCGATGGTTTTCCTTCCTTTCAAAATCTTGCCTGCTATTAATTTTCTCCCAGGGAATCCGCCACGAAATTCCTCGCTCTAATTTTCCTCACTATTCTCAAGTAAGGTGCAATGTACACAATAACTTTCCCCTGAGATAACTGCCATAATTGTTTCATAAGGCGTCGCCACAATTACAACCATTTCCGCTACAATAGGGAAAGGGTATCCATCTTACAGAAAAAACCTATTCTGCATCTGACCTTTTTTCCGCAACTTAGTAATTCCAAAGTTTGACCACCTCGGAGTTCACTAAACGCGGCTGTAACCAACTAACAGGATAACGTCGTGATTTACCCTTCCCATAGTTAGTCTCACTATTTAACTTATAGTCCAAAATCTTCCCATTACAGGGTTTCCATTCATGACCTCTTAATCTTCCGGTGAGACAATCCACTTCATTCTTAATCCTTTTAATCTTATCCGTCCCCTTATCCACAATTTATTTTCTACGAGGTACCTATATACTAATTCTCGAGCCCGTTTACCCTCTCCTGGGGGTATCCTTAAAATTGATTCCTCCCAGCTCAACCGTTTCGAACGGAAATATAAACACCCTATACTGCTCTCTGCCTTCCCCTGAGAATCGTGCGAAACGTCTCGCACGGACGAAAACTTCTCAGATTCAATGCGGTCGTCACTCGACTCCTGTTTTCCTGGAATCGGTACGCGCGATTCTAGTTCTGAAATCACCCCCAACTGGTTTTCGCCCAGTCTACTACAATCGGTCAACGCAAGGGAATTTTCCTTTGCGCTATTCGAAAATCCTGTTTCCGATCTATTATATTCTAATTTCTCCCGGTTTCTACCTTCTTGAAACTCCTCCCCAATTTTACCGGGTAATTCAGTTGGTTGATTTAGAACTCTGGCTTTCACAAACTCCTCAGGACTCACCAGCTTAGAGTTTTCGTCACTGCTTTTACCTAAATTAGTTTCAACGCTAACCCCACTATCCGTTCTTTTTTTCTGAATAGCCACAAGACGAGAATTTTCTGGACCTGTGTCCCCTGTACACAACCTATCCGTTTTATTTTCCCGAATAGCCACACTAGGCGAATTTTCTGGACCTGTGTCCCCTGTGTTAAAGCTATCCGCTTCAACTGGTTTAATCGCAATTTCTTCGTAAAATTTTATTGAGTGCAAAAATTCTCTTAAAATTACCAACTCTTCACCTTTACGTAACTTAATTTCATCTCGAATGCCGAATTCTACTTCACTCTCAAGATCAAAGTTTAATTGTTTTAGATTTGCTATAGTCTCTTTATGGTTTCGCACAAATGACTCTTTGTCAAATTCGAATTCCTCTGACATTCCCGCGACTAAAGTTTTAACATCAGGGTCTGATGAAGTTCCCGAGGTCCTTCTGATTCCCGCCAGTTCCAACGCTCTATATCGTTTTCGCTTTTCTAATTCCCAAGCTTCTTTTTTTCTTTCCCTTTCTCTTTCCTCTTCCCTTTGTATATCCAACAAAATTGATTCTAGACAATTTTTCGCGAATTGTTCGTCAAAATCTGACGCTCCTACAATTTGCCTTATAATTCTTAGCTTTCTAACATCGACACATTAGAATCGAATTTTGCTGCCAATGTCAGCAGGACACCTTTATTATATTTAGCTAGAAATAGCTCCATTTCGGTAATTTCTGCCATAATTCCCCAAATTTTTCAATAATCTATATATTTAAGTTGCTAAGCCGACTTTTTGGGCAGTCCGTGAGAGAAAACTACTGCATCAATTTACTTCATTTTGGTCTTAAACGAAAGATTGTAATCTGTAGATTTGTCAAATTTGGTTTTTGTAACCGCAATTTCTATTAATGAGCTATAATTTACAATCAAAATTTGATTTCTGCGCATGCTCAGTGGTATGTTTCAATATGGCTTTAGAAACTCACTGTTTCTGCGCGTGCTCAGTGACATTTTTTTAATGCCGAGGAGTCTCTCTAGATCTCTCTCTGCCATTTTTATTTTTATGATAATTATGTTTGTGAAATATAAGATTAAACCTGATGGAAATTGTTTATTTCGCGCTGTTTAATTACTGATAATTACAATTAAAAATTTGCTTTCTGCGCATACTCAGTGACATTTTTAAATCTGCTTTAGATACGCACTAAGCAGGAAGCCGCTTAAACATTTTGTTTCTGCGCATTATTATGATTTTCAACATTTGGCAATGGGGTGTTGAGTATAATTTGTGTATTAGTACATTTATTTACTATCTAGCCGTCATGTTTTGATGGGTACCAACTATTAACACTATAAGGTTCTAGATACTAGTTTCGAATACAAAATAATTGCGTCAGGAATTTCTAACTTTGCTATCAGTACGCTCAATTTATCTATGACATTAAATCCCTAATATTCCTCTTTAAACACTTCAAAACATTTATCACATACCATTACACACAATTATTGTAATAAAACCTTAAAACATGTATTACATAATCATAAATATCATAACTAAAGTTTCCAAAATGCCTGTCACATATACCACAACAGTATTACACTATGAATTTAAATAACTAGAACCTGTAATAAAACTACAAGTGCTTCACATAATTTAACATACCAACATATACCAGAATAAACGCTCTATCTAACCGTTATGCCGCTGACACAACAAATATTTAAAACATGCACAATATCACACAATTTCAGAAAACACATGCATACACGACATTTTCATTATTTTTAGTATCGCCGGTGATATGTGTCCCCCACGGAGCGCTTCCTGTGCACCAAAGGCACTGTAGATTTTCTATGAATCCTCACAAAACTTTCTTCTTTAAATATCCTTAAACAGAGGGTTTTTTTAAAAACCTAACCTTGGGAGATTTATCTCAAAATCACCCCAAACGAAATTCCCTTTCTTGTTTAAACCCTTAAACAGAGGGTTTTCCTCAAAACCTAACCTGGTAGATAGATCTCAAAATCACCCCCCCCCCCCCCGAACAAAAAAAAAATCCTTTCCTGTTTAAAACCCGTAAACAGAGATTTTCTTGAAACCTAACCTGGGAGATTTGTTCGCAAAAATCTACCCCCCCCCCCAAAAAAAAAAAAAAAAAAAATCTCTTTCCGTTTAAACCCTTAAACAGAGATTTTCTTGAAAACCTAACCTTGGGGAGATTTGTCTCAAAATCTACCCCCCCCCCCCAAAAAACAAAAAAAAAAAAAATCTCTTCCTGTTTAAACCCTTAAACAGAGGATTTTTTGAAACTTAACCTTGAAGATTTATCTCAAATCACCCAAAAAAGTAAATTGATTTCTAAAATCAATAAATATATAAAATCCAAAAGGAACTTTAAAACCATCGTTTAATCCCTAAACATTAATTCCTTTGCGATTCCTCCGAATCACTTGTATTACTTACTCAACTAATTTTCCTAACCTTCACAGGTTGAATTTCGGACCATCGATGAAGAGCTGAAATTAAACTATCTAAATTCTCTGAATTATCAGGCTAATTCCAACTATCGACCCCACAATTTACTGCCCCTTGACGATATTTCGCGCAGACCTCTTGGAAGATTTCAAAAATAGGCTCATCTTCGTTGTCGTTGCATCAGCTGGTTTTTGAATTCTGCTCGTGCTTCCGTTTTCCTCCGTCTGGCTTTTCCCCTCGTCTGCCCGCAAATTCCGTAGGTTTCCTGTCGACTTCTGCATTTGCCGGTTTTACCCCTGGATATCCCTCCAGCACCGCTTCGCACTCCTCGTCGTTGGTCCGCCGTGCGTCCGACTGCTATTTACACTAGCAGACATCCCACCGCTGCCACCAGCTATCATGTCCCCACAATGTAGCGTCACTTGGCCGAGGACGTATATAGCGTTAAACCGAGCCTGGCTATCTCTAGGACAAAACATCCACATAAATATCCGAGAGAGAACGACTTAGAGTAAATAAAATACTCTTTATTCAATTAGCATTGTACACATATGTACAAAATATATATACAATACTGCCTTGCAGTAGAGAAGTGGCTCACCGCCAAAGTTAACAATTTCAAGGGAACGCGGCCCAGTGCACGCGTCTGATCCCAAGCATGTCGGCCAAAAAATTCCCTCTCGCGAAGACAAACGTCTGCCTCTCAGAACACCGCTGTCCAGCGTCGTCGGCAAAGTCTGTTTCTCGAGACAAAAGGCTACCGCCTTTATCACCTGCTCCCCGGTTCATTCTCGAAAAGCCTGGAATAGTCCGGAGACGATTAACAGTCCTCATTTCCAGTCTTGTACATCACTTCCGCACTAGCCATCCTCTGTCATTTCGCACTTGGGCGACCTCAAGACCAACCCACAGTGTCCGGCGAGGGGTCTTACCTTTTCATAGTCATTCGTCACTCCTCTGTCTCCCATTATTGACAGTCACCCTCGGGTCCGTTAACCTGCAACGATGGGACCTTCTGGAATAGAAAAACAGCATTATTCCTTCCTTTTGAGTTCCCTCCGCCGCCAGGAAAATTTATCCGGATGTCCCGTACACATCTGAAAACTCTTTCAAACAGTTCGCAAAAGAACACATGTGGGAGAAGAGACAATTAAGTCCACTGCTTGTATAACAAGGGGGCTGCCGACGTGACAAAGTAAATTGATGCAGTAGTTTTCCCTCACGGACTGCCCAAAAAATCGGCTTAGCAACTTAAATATATAGATGAGGCAATAGTTTCGATATTCATACGATAAATCAAATAACCTTCTTCTTTGGCTTCAGAAATGGCTTCAGCGATTAATTATATTAATAAAGGACTACAACAATTAGAAGCATGGATCTAAATGAAGAAAGATTCACAAGTGTAAATCGTCCTATTCAGGAAAACCTGGCTTGCAACCAGATAATATACAAGGAAAGAAGGACTAAAACTGTTCAAACTACCTTGGATAACTTCGTTAAAAAGAACTTTCAAAGTATCTTCTGTCGCAAATTCCTGAACAAATGATTGTACTAACATAATAAGTAGTGATACGAGGAATAATTTATGTCTTCTAAATACAATGTATTTAAATTACGTAAAGTAAAAAATATATGTATGTGCATGTACAAAAAAAAAATTTCTTTGAAACTCTACTTACGACCAACTCAACTTACAACCAATATCTTGGTCCCTATCTCGGGTCGAATGTCGAGAAATATCTGTAGTAGGGCTTTCTTTTCATTTTTGTTATTGTACAACCTTTTTCTTTTTCTTTTGTTATCGTAGCACTTTTTTTCTTTTTATTATTGTAGCACCATCAGTATTTAAGCAAAAACCAGAAATATTATCTTGGCCTACATTTTATGCCCCACTGATTAAACTGAAACTAGATATATTTACTATTATAAGAGATCTGCGGTTTAGCGGCAGGGATTTTTGAAAACTGTAAGATAAGTGCTCGTCACGAGGTATGACACTTTCTGATCAGTCAAGAGATGTGTGAGTTGGGTAAAATATTCAGATCCTTTGCCAGAGGTTTCAATACGTGAAAAGCAATTAGGAAAGAAAATGTGAATACAAGGAAAAAAGGAACTATTCTGCTAATTTTCTGCAAAATTTAGGAGCTCGTTCCATTGCAAAGTACCCAAGGAATCTTTTAATACCCAGACACCAATTAAAGCTTAAAAAAAAGCCTTTTATATGAACATCATCGAAATTCGAACTACAAAAAATACTTGATTTTTGGTATAGACCTCGGGCTCATCGACATGATCGATGCGTTCATTTGTCCCCCTATTAATAATTACATACGCGCATTCATCTCTTCACACCTGATTGAAAGATCTCGTATGGCGAATGATATATTTTTTCCATCTTCCTTCTCCGTTTTCTTTAAGCCCGTTTTAACACATCTACGCTTTAACGTAGTTCCTCGTTGCCAGAAAAAAAGTAATTGGTTTCTATAAAGGGAATTATAGGCTCATTATATTATAACTCAGTCAAACTGGAGCGCGCTCTTATGGCTCGGCGACAATAGAAAACTATATGAGCTCTCAAAGCTTTAATTGAGACAAATGAATCGGTAAATGTTGCAGCGCAAGACGGAGCCACAAACTGGCTATTAAGACAATAAATCTTATTAGAACTAAAAGAAATTCCAGTGATTTTGTCTTAGAATTGAGGCAGGCCTGTAGACTTCTATTTTTATTACTCTTATTTCGTGATAGACATTGTCCAATGTAATAGTTTAAAAATGAAAAGGAAACAAAATACTCTTCTACACATTCGAAAAAAATCTATATTTAAGTTACTAAACCGATTCTTTGTGCAATGCGTAAGAGAAAAACTACTGCATCAATTTACATCATTTTGGTCTTAAACGAAAGATTTTAATCTATAGATGGTGTCAAATTTGGTTTTTTGTTACCGCAATTGCTATTAATTAGCGGATAATTTACAATTAAAAAATTGCTTTCTGCGCATGCTCAGTGACATGTTTAAATTTGGCTTTAGATACTACGCACGAGGGCCGCATAAACACATTAATTTGTTTCTGCGCATACTCAGTGACAGTTCAAATCTGGCTTTAGATACTTACTAAGTCCGAGGCCGTATAAACACAGTTAATTTTGTATTCCGAGGAATCTCTCTAGCTTTCTCTCTGGCATTTTATGTTTAATTATGTTTGTGAGATATAGAATTAAACTTGACGGAAATTGCTTATTTCGCGCTGTTAAGTAACCATATTTCTTTTTATAGGTTCAACAGTAATTTTTTGAAGTGTATATCTCTGTTCTTAATATTATGATTTTCAACATTTGGCAATGATGTGTTGAGATATAATTTGTGTATTAGTATTTTATTTTACTATCCAGCCGCTCATGTTTTTGACGGATACCAACCTAGTACTTATTTATTATATTTGTACTAACCTCGGCTGGGTGACTCATGGATTATGAACTAAACAGATACAGGACAGAAATTTTCGCTACTACACTGTCATGGCAGGTGGAATATTTCTAACCCACATCATAGATGAATCAGTGTTTCCCAACCTTATCCGTGTCGCGACCCCAGTCAATGTATCCACGCATCTGCGACCCCCCCCCCTACACCCACATACTCCTTCCCACCTTGCATATTTTCGTTAAAAAGGGCCTTTAAGACATAAAGAAACACTAAAATGCATTTTCCATTAATTTAATTCAACTAAATGTTTAATTTAACAAAAATGAAAATTTTTAAGAAATGAGAACATTTCAAAACATTCATTGCTTAGCTAAGGGGTATTAAAAGCAAGGGCAGTACAGAACAGAACCTCAAGGAAAAAATAATGCACCTGCCTTATGGATTAAAAAATTATATTACAACTGAAAAAACTCTTCATCATCATAATTGTCACGACAGCCCAGGGTGGGCCAGGGCCTTCTGTTGAAGATTAATCCAGGACGACCTATTTTCTAGACCTGGTCTGCCAGTTCCCTCACCCCAATTACTCTAAAAACTGATTCAGCAGAGTCCGAGCCATCTTAGTTTTTGGCCTTCCCTTTTCCGACTAGTAAAGGGCCTTGCAACAAAAATCTTCTTTACTGGATTTTTTTCATCCATTCTAGTAATATGAGAGGCCCAGTTCATTCTTTTAATTTAAAATTTTTTAATAATATCGGGCTCTTTAAAAAATCAATAGATTTCCTGAATTAAAACGTCTCCGCCATAGGCCATTTCTTTGATACCACCAAGGAATGCTTCTGAGAACCCTTCTCTCGTAGACTGCAATTCTGTATTCTCCATTTTTTGTTAGAGATCAAGTTTCGGAACCATACATCAGGACCTGCCTAATGGTAGTTTATAGATAAAAAACTTTGTTTTTCTGGTGAGAAACTGAGACTTCAATAAAGGAAACCTCTTACCTAAATAAAATTGCCTTTTTCAGTTTGGGGAACTGCAATAGTAATGCAAAAGTGGCAACGAAGATCGATGAAAGACAAACTGACGTTTAGATTTGTGTAATCATCACTGCCTCACAGTTTCATGGTAAATAAATGTTGACAAATTTTTTCGCTGTAATTCACTGAAAAGTTATTTAAGTTGAACACATGGCGATCCCGCAGAAAACACCTCGTGACTCCCAAGGGGGTCAGTTTTGGGAAACCCTGTCATAGATAGTAGAAGAGACTAGTTCAATAAGTTAAGGTTGGTTTTCTGATTCGTTATTCTCGGAGCACTTGTAGGGGGGTCCATGGGCATCCTGACCAGGATTTAAATTTTGACGCATTTACGGCAAGGATATAGTTTTAAATTGTTCATCGGCATTTCTCGAGACACTATTAGTTAAAATTTCAGGGGAACATTTTCGTAGATTTTTGCTCAAAATCATTTCTATGTCCATTAAATTATTTATAAAAATCGAGAAAAAAGATTCTATATTAATGGATATTTCCTCATGCAAGTTTATATCAATTATTCGGCCCCAAATCTGAAATGTTATAAACTCGTGCAGAATAAATGTTTCAGTAGTTCCAGCTACGGAACTTATTTGGAGTTGGAACACGCAACCATCTGTGTTATTATTAAGTCACTGCCAGCATACAACGTTGTTTTTAGCAGATTTAAAGAAAAAAATTTTGAAGCCTTTAATTCTTATCAGGGGACATACCAGAGATAAACATTTTGAACTCTGTCATATATATGCTTCTGTATCTATGTTTGTCTGTAGATATAAGCCCGAAGTCCTTAAATTCAAAGAATTTCTCGACCCTGTCACTCTCATAAAGTGAAACTCTGGTTATGTCAAAAGCCTTTAGTGGAAAGTGTTTTGTGCTTGACTGCGTTAATATAATACTGTAGTCACGATTATTCACTATGAACATAAAATCTTTTTCGAACACAGGAAACGTGATTTAAATCCAATCAATAACAAAATTAATTACCAGTTCATTAAAACTTCAATAGCAGCGGGTCTAGGTTCTCGTCTTTATCAGTCCTAGGTCGTATTGATTGCACTCACAAGCAACTTGACAGAACTATAATTCTTGATAACTAAACAAGGAAAGAATTAAATTGTTACAAATCTCTCTTAGACTCTGGTAACATAGTCTAAGGGACTATGGGTATGTAAAATTAGTCGAACGCACTGGGTTAATATATCTGATAAAAAAGGAATAGAATACCTTTGGTTATAGAATAAAAACCTCCTTGCATACTTTATCCCTCATTTGGCTGACTAGTATCGTTCGCTGTACATCAAACGTAAGCTTAAATTGAGTTTTTCAGAATTAAAAAAGCTTTACACAAAAGAACAATTTTTAACTCAATTAAATTGCACTTTGAAATTTGAATTTGTTTAGTAGCTGTGGAGATGATTGCAGTAATCCCACAAATTCTCGAACGAAACAATTTTTACGAGTTAGTTTCTTATATGATACACAGTACTTGAAAAAACAGTAGTTTGCTTCAGAGGTCACTGGAACTGCTCCAATTAATATGCTATCAGAAGGTGATAAATATTTTTAAAAAATTGTCTTTAATACTAGAATATTTGATTTTAACTTTAAAAAGAAGGCCATCCATTTTCCGACATAGCGTTCAAGAAGCAACCCCTCCGCAAAGAAGACCTTTCCACTTTATCACTCGTTGCATCTGCGCAGAAACCTGACACAATATTCGCATCTGTGTAACAACGAATGCATTCTTTTCGGTGCTGAATTGGTACTTATACCACCCTCCAGAAAGGCACAATCTGTCTTTGCGAGTGACAAAAGGCGCGAGGCTCCGAGGGGTCAGAGCCTCGCAGATGATCTCCACATTAATATCGGCCGGAGAATGCTCTTATTTTTTCGCCGTGATTGCAGGTTTCAGCGTTACAAAAAGGTAACAGACTCGCAACACCAACTGTGCTGCTATTAACACGGATGTTCGGTGGGGGAGACCGCCAAAATTGCATGCTTTTTCACAGCGGTATGGAAAGTAGCGGGGCTCGAACTAGGACCATCGATGTCAGATGGAAAGCGTAGTGTGTTTGACTGGGGAAGAGGCACTAGGTTAGCAAAAAATAGCTCCTTTTTAATTGTGGGCCGAATGAGGGGATAACGATAAAAATACGAGCGGTAGTTAACCGACCGAGATACGTTTTTCGAAATTTCCGCTACAGAGGTATCCTAAAGAGTTGATAGAATCATGTCTGTCAATGATTTTGAGGGTAGCCGTAGAAGGTTTGGAAGAAGCTTTTCGGAAAAGGAGAATTCCTTACACCACAGGCATAGTTCTGTTGCTTGATTACCGAAGTCGATGGATTACGGTGAAGCCCGATCATAGGAAAGAACGGCTGGGCGTATTGAACGAATAATAATCGTGGAAAAAGGCATTGAAAATGAGTAACTAAATGGGGAAAATAAGTAGGGCAAACATCATGAGTTTTAGACAAAAATTGGGGTAATGAAATTCGATGAACGGTATTTCATTTGTTAAAGCATCAGGGCTCCAATACCGTTTCTGTGTGCCCTGACAAGAGCTGCTAAGAGCCCTTCCTAATTTTTTGATTTGATTTCCCAAACACACATTTAAATATCATTAACCATTAGGCTTCACACTTTAAATGAGCATAGATGTAAACCAAGTTTCATTTGCTCGTATGTCGTGTTCTCAGTAGACACTACATGAATAAAGGAGACAAATACATGTAATATCTCTTGAAAAACATTGTGTTTCGGACACACTATGCAAAATGTTGAAGAGGTATTCACTAATCTATATCCTACTGGGTTTCCTTTGTCGACGCGTTAGTTTTTTTTCTTCATTCACTTTCATTGTTCTCCATTTTTGAGCAGAATTCGTAACATCCTCTCTGAACATATCGTGCTTTTGTTTCATTTTCTCATGTTGTGTATTTGACTGAGTGCTATGTGTATGCTCATCAACATAGGGCGGCTTAATGAGGTCAGTAATTCATTGATATTTTTATGTGTCCGGGTACGTGGAACGGTTTTGTCTATTACTAGATTGCTACCAGTGGAAGCCAAACATTTTCCCATTCATCGAGTCTTTTATTTTTTTCCTAATGCTGAGGCACTTTGTGTGATAGATATTCGCCTTTGTTATTCACCTTAGTTTTTGCTGACCATTTTATTATGGGAGAATCTTATAGGCGGACCAGCATTGCTCCCTATGAAGGGACGACACAAACGGAGGTATTTTAGTGGCAGGATTCGATCCGAGCACGTAACAGCTCTGAACCACGTAAAAGCTCTGAACACTGCTTTTTTAACACTATGAAAACCGCAGTGTTATGTGAAGATTATTTTTGTGGTTATAAATATTATTCTAAACCTTGTTGTTTCTCAACGATCAGATGAACATTGTAAAAATAACTTTTTCCATCCTAATCCTTTTAAATTTTAAATTTAATTTAATCTGTAACATTGTTCAATCTCCTTAATAGATATAATTTATGAAACTAAATTAGATAATCTACTTTCAACTCAAGAATTATTCGAAACCGAAAGAATTAAGTACTTTTCAAGGTGGTGTAATTGAACGTACATCGTTTCAGAAAGAAGATATTCCCAGACATCTCTTGTACTCTACGGGAGAGAAATGTAAAAGAAAAAGAGGCGTGTGTAAGGAATATTGAAACACCAAACACAAAAACGTCTGGACAACTTCTAAGACGGCCCTTTACAATGTAGCGGTCAAAGGATTGTGGTCAACTTACCGAGTTCATGACAGCACCTCTCTGGTCATACTTGGATTTCTTAAACCAAAATCCATGACACACTGTACAGAATTTTCATTGTAGAACAGCGGAATGATTAGTTGATTCGTTATCGTGATATTTATTTCATGACACCGAAATTCGCCTATTATAACCATCTTTATTTCCTGCGAGGGTAAAATTGTGTTTGTGAAGACTATTAAAAAAATTCTACCCCACAAAAAGTTTGACAAATTATTTTAAAGGAAAAGAGCTAACTTATCCATAGTGTTTCTAGACTACAGTGAAATATAGCCCAGCTTCTACATTCGATGGTGAGAACTACTCGAGTCTTTGTATTTCAGAATTTAGTTTTCTTTGTTAAATTTTATTGGTTAACGTCCTCCACTTCATGCATTTTTTTCTTTCGAAAGATGTTAAAATTATGCATAAGCAGCCAAACTTAAACCATAAAATAACATTGCTGCTAGAAATATTAGGTGCATCAAGAGTTTGCTTAACGTGAAACTGTGCGAAAATTATCAACAGACGATCCCTTGTGGAGAAAAATAAATGAAGTAAAAAACAAGAAAAAACATTTTTAAGCCTCCTACAATCTTTGACGCAAAGAAGGCTATAATGTTTCTTTCAATTTATTTTCCTCGGCTCGTTGGCCTTCCTTTTTTTCCCACAATCTCGATGTGAACCCTCGCACTGAGGAAACAAAGTTAAAAAGATGTCCGAAGCAAGCAAATAAATAAATAAATAAATAATGAATGAATGAATGAATGAATAAACGGATCTAATAGAAACGAACATCTGGACTCGAAAGCATTTAAATGGATGAAACAAAGCACCAAAATGGCGGCTGTCTTTGGGATAGCAGAAGTCACTCTACATCTAAACTCGACCTTTCTTGAAAGGATAACCTACCACGCCCAAGTGTTTTATGGTCCAAGCACTAAAATCGACTCCAATAATTTTGATCACGTACGATTCCTAAGTGTTGAATGTTAAGAAGATTAACGTAAACGAAAATATTTAGAGGCTTTTTTTAATGAAGCCTGGGTCATGATTAAAGTGGTCTGTGTTGTTGTGCATGCAAGTCCCACAGTTTTTAAATAAACTATAATCTGTTTTATGTCTTACGCAAATTTTATTTATAAATAGTTATGAAGGATGATACGCTATGAATAATTTACACTAAACACGTAACAGTTTTTCCACGGCAATTAACGGGATTGTTTTCTTTATGATGTGCATCAGTAAGAAAAGTTTAACTTTCCTGTCCAAATAGAACTATTACATTAATTACTGCATTAAGACTCAGCCAGCAAATGAATGCTGCGGAGAGTGTAGTTAATCTTGTATTTGAATCCGAGATAGACTTTAGTTCATAAAGCATTTGAATAAAAAATATATGTATGGTTCACGTTTATTGGTCGAGACATTCTGCCGAAGCAATGATATGTGAACCGCTAACACTTGCTCTGAAAGGAATCCTAGAAAAATATATAAATGAATATTCGAAGTATAAAGAGGAAGAAAATGGCCATTGATTGTTTTTTCGACTGAGGCATGTCATTACTAAAGCAGGAATT
Source organism: Dolomedes plantarius (assembly GCA_907164885.2). Taxonomy (NCBI): domain Eukaryota; kingdom Metazoa; phylum Arthropoda; class Arachnida; order Araneae; family Dolomedidae; genus Dolomedes; species Dolomedes plantarius. The sequence continues at coordinate 39,451,257 of OU015494.1, read as the reverse complement.
GAAACGAAATAAAATGAATATGAAATGGATTTCTACGAAAGCGTGTCTTACAGCCAGCTATATCATTAGTAACCATATTTTAACCCTTAATGGAGGCAAAAATGTGTACAATAATGATTGGGGCAAGAAATTACATTTCGAAAGTTCATTCCAGTAATTTAAGTTAGAATAATAATCCTGAGTTAATGAACCAATTGATACAATTTGAGAGGATACAAGTTGAGAGGAAAGAGAAGGACAATCAAGCTTCCTCGGAGTGTTCGGCATCATTGTCGAAATGAGTTTGATTCAGAAATGACTCGTTTTGACTCAAAATTTGACTCGTTTCCTCAGAAATGAACCAGGATTCCGAAACTACTTTTAACAAGAGCTACAATTTTAAAAGTAGATGAAATTAAACTATGCAATATTTATTAAAAAATCAGTCATTACTAAAATGTTGCTTGAAAATAATTAATGTTAAATACGTAGTTTTTTTTTCTTTGGGAAAAATTCTGTTCCCAATTTTAAAAAAAAATTTGATTTAATTATAACTTTGAAGAACTGAGACATATCAAAACTATTGGTTATTTTCGTTCATCTGTTCAATAATGTCTGAGACATTATATAAAGTTTTTTATTTACTTTAAAGCTCTAAAATCTTTCTCCGCTGACACAACGAATGCGTAGATATTTCGAGGAGTAAATAACAAATTTTAAATTAATCCGAGACACGTGAAAATGAATTTTTCATATTAAAAATGAAATGCGCGTTTATGTCAATATATATATTGCCAATAAAACGTTTTGAAACAAGTATTCTACCAAGAATTGCAACCAATATTGGGATTTTCACTTACAGGAGGAAATTTATTATATCTGATTCTAAAAGTTAAAATTTAACTAAAATTAAACTAAAATGTAACCGCAAAGAAACTTGGTTGCGAAAACTAATGAAGGCCTTTTAAATATGGTTGCGATTAAGACTGTTAGGATCCAGAAAAAGTTGTCTCGCATCACTCACTCCTATTTTGAATAACTAACTACCCTTCGTCTAACAACTGCACTCTCATCTTTTTGGGGGATAGACAGGTATCAATCTCAGTGAACAATCATGCCATTTTATTTATTATTTTTCAATCAAATTATTCTCTTGAAATACAAGTGTGATGAATCATACAATGTTTCGGTTATAATATATAGCACTGTTTTCACTCAAACTCCGTTGTATCCATTAAAAGTGTGGATTTCGACCTGATAAATTTATTTTGTAATTTTAATGTTTCCGTATTAGATGCAAACACACATAAGAAAAAAAAAAAAGAATGATTAAGATATTGTCTGAGTGGCTTTCTCTCTTTCCGTGTGGTTATTTTTTTATGAAACTGCTAAAATAAAATATTTTTGTTCCATTTAAGCCAGGAAATATCATTCATGATAGATTAGAAGTTATGTGTGAATTCATTCAGAGCTCTCTAAATTTTGAGTTCTTTTTTGTTCAAAAATTCCATTTCCTTCTCATATTTTGCAAGCATTTTCTTTAGGTGAATATTTCTTTTTTGTGTTCTTTTAAAGCAGTGGTTCCCAACCGGTGGTCCGCGGACCATAGGTGTTCTGCGAGAGCCTCGGGGGGTGGTCCGGCACCACATATAAAAAAGTTGTCAAATAAATGGGGATTTTGGAAGCAATGTTCGCTGAACTAGATGGGACGAATATATCCAATGACTATCAGGTGATGAATTAAAATTTCTGAAAAGTTTAACAAAATTATTTTATTATTAGAATATGATACATTAGAATGTGAGTACGTTAATCCCGTATCCACTAAACAAACTTTTAAAAAGTAAAAAAACGCCAAGCTTCAAAATAAAAGTTACGACTAAAAAATAGTGTGATGTCAAATATCCAAGCTTATTAAGTTCGAGTACTTAATTTCCTAATCACGAATTTTTCACATCTAAGTGAAGTGGTTAAGCATGACTTGTTGATAGAAACCCTTCTTCCCTAGACCAAACTCATGATAACCTGTTTCTGAAAATTTAAGTTTTAAATATTTATACATACCAGGCTTGTCGGCCGTCTTTTCGTATTTGGAATAAATAAATTTTGTCTGTTGAAACGTCGAAAGCATGTTATTTAGTTGTATAAATTATTCATTTTAGTTATTTATGCAAAATATGTGTGTCCTATTATTTGGTTACTTTTAAAATGAATGTAGCAGCAATTTTAAGATGGTCACGAATTATTCTATAAATTTGAAATTTCTTTTCACGTTACATTTGAACAACGTAACTCCAAAGCATGGTATTCATATTTTTTGTTGTTTAATACAAAATTTTTCCTTTGGAGAATGACAACATTATTTATTATTTTCTTTCTAGCTAACGGTTTGTTTTGTTTGACATCATGCACTAAATTCAAATAGAAGACTGATTAAAATGACTAATATATCATTAAAAATCTGTTAAGAAATGTAATTGAGTCCCAGTGCTTAATAAAATTGGATATAACACCATGTTTTGTCGTACCTTTTGTTGGAATGATGCTATAAATATACTGTCTAGCACAGCACCGAAGTGCGCAATTAAAATCTGAAATTGATGTTTTAAATTCACATTAACTATTTTACTTATTTATTTTTTTTAAAGACGGCCGCCAAGCCTGGTATGTATAAATATTTAAAACTTAAATTTTCAGAAACAGGTTATGATGAGTTTGGTCTATGGAAGAAGGGTTTCTACAAGTCATGCTTAACCACTTCCCTTAGATGTGAAAAATTCGTGATTAGGAAATTAAGTACTCGAACTTAATAAGTTTGGATATTTGATATCTCACCATTTTTTAGTCGTAACTTTTATTTTGAAGCTTGGCGTTTTTTTACTTTTTAAAAGTTTTTTTAGTGGATATCAGTTATTTTTTTGAAATAGGTAAATAACTATTCACAAACTGGGCTTTTTTGTAGGCAAACAATTGCTTGATACCTGGAGTCTCATCATCAGTTACAAATGTGTCACTTTGTGAACTTAATTGGAGAACTCTTTTGTTTTTTCGAATCTCTGTAATAGGCCCGGTTGGTTTTTCGTTTTAATTGTAATTTGGATGGCATTTTTCTATTCTAGTCAATCTTTATAAACACAATGGGAAATATCGTACTAAACACTATTTATACATCACTAGCTGTTTGCCCGGCGTTGCCCGGGTATTTATTTGTCTCAATTTTTTTATTGCACAGGAAAAGGAATGGATTTTACATATAGTATAAAATTTAAGTAATTTAATTTACAGGTATTTGAAAGTAAATACAGTATACAAATGATAAAGTAAAATTACAAATTCACTCTATTATTAATTTAACTCAAAACTTGATTATAAACAACATTTTTAATTTCCTATATTCCCCTCAGTGACTCCGAAATTATGGATTCGACACTACTCTCGGTCATTTTGGACATTTTATATTCACCTTTTCTCCCCCGCCTCCCCCCCTAATACTGAGGAGGGCTGAACTCTCACTTAAACGGCATCGGAAGTATCCCTATTCATCTCAGCGACCCCGAGAAACTACGTATTCGACACTACTCTCGATCATTTTGAGCATTTTATACTCACCCTTTCTCCCCCCCCCGCCTCCCCCACCAATGCTGAGGGGGGGCTGATCTTGCACTTAAGCGGCGTCGGAAGTATCACTATTAATGTCAGCGACACCAAAAACTATGGATTCGACACTAATATTAGTCGTTTTCGATTATTTTTATATGTGCCCCCTGCCCCCAGGGGTGCTAGAGATGTCTCCCCCCCCCAGTGTTTCCCGCGGAAGTGAGAACAACATCTGTACAAAATTTCATCTTAATCGGATGGACCGTTCGGGAACGCATAAAGGACACACACACAAACATTCTCTTTTATATATATATACTAGCTGTTTACCCGGCTTTGCCGAGGTATTTATTAATCTCAATTTTTTTACTACACAGGAAAAGGAATGAATTCTACCTATAGTGTAAAATCTAAGTAATTTTATTTGTGGGTATTTAAAAGTATATGTACAGTATACAAATGATAAAATAAAATTACAAATTCACTCTATTATTTAACTCAAAACTTCATTATAAACAACACTTTTAGTTTCCTATATTCGTCTCAGTGACCCCGAAAACTATGGATTCGACACTATTCTCGGTCATTTTGGACATTTTATCTTCTCCCCCACGCCTCCCCTCCAACGTTGATGGGGGGGGGGGTGTTGAACTCTCACTTAAACGGCAATGGGATTACCACTGTTCCTCTCAGCGACTCCAAAAACTATGGATTCGACACTACTCTCGGTCATTTTGGAGATTTTATATTCCCTTCTTCTTCCCCCTCACCCCCTATGGTAATGGGGGGGGGCTGAACTTGCACTTAAACGACAGGAGTGTCACTATTAATCTCAGCGACCCCGAAAACTATGGATTCGACACTACTCTCGGTCATTTTGAAGATTTTATATTCCCCCTTCTTCCCCCCTCGCCCCCTATGCTAATGGGGGGGGGGGCTGAACTTGCATTTAAACGACATCGGGAGTGTCACTATTAATCTCAGCGACCCCGAAAACTATGGATTCCACAGTGATATCAGTCGTTTTCAATTATTTTTATATGGGCCCCTGCCCCCCTAGGGGGTGCTAGGGGTGTCTTATTGTGAATCTAAACCATTCTCGAATCATCTTAATCGGACACACAAAATTTCAGAAAAATCAGTCCAGCCGTTTAGGTGTTCAGTGACATACACGCGGACAGAAGAAATATACAGTGATTTCCGCTTATAAGAATCACGTTTGTTATTACTGTTTTTGATTCTTATAAGCGGTTGATTCTTATAACTGAAATTTAGGTTTTTGGACAAGCACACACACACACCTATTTATACATATATTAGATAATTTACCATAAAATACTCTTTAATTTGCATTAATTATCTTTTATTAAAATTAATTTTTATAATTTTAAAAATACAACTTCATTTTTAGACATATAAGTAGATACACATGATTATAGTAAGAGAAGAAAAAATCCAATATTTGTTACAACATACCTGCTTAACAGTTTTAACATTTCAACTACAGGAAAGGAGTAAGAAAAAGTTTTCTATGGTAGTTTAACGTAATGAAGTTTTCAAGAGGTATAAACAGTGTTTATACCTCTTTCAATACTAATAGTCTCAGACGAACATTCGCCATCCAGCTTACGTATCATGGTTTGATAACGTGCTGAATCTACTAATGTCACGTTTGCCTAAGTGATAGTGGACACTTCGCCGAATATTTATGTGTTTCAGGGTCCAGGAAGCCGCAACCAGGATGTGGGAGGTGGGGAAAAAGAGTCTCTATTTTTATTTGTCAGTGGAGAAAAGTGAAATCGAACCCGGGAGGGTAAAGATGCTCCCGGGTCAAGTTAATAGGACAGTGTTGTACTAAAGCTTTTAAGGGGAAACTAATCTGTTATGTCTAACAAAGAAAGGGAAGAATTTTATGGCTATATTCCATCTCATCTTATCAATCTTTCTTAAAAAAAAAGACAAAGAAAGAACTTCGTGCCTTTTGAGAGTTTAAGTGGCTTTTTCGAAAAAATGAATGGAAAGCGAAGACTGTAAACTGATTCTTAAAACAGGTGGATTGATTCTTTAAAGCGAAAATTTTAACATGGAAATAATACATTTGTTTTTGTTTTCGCGATATTGATTCTTATAAACGGTTGATTCTTATAACCACTGAACACTATAAGCGGTGGTTACTGTGTATATAAAGATGAATCATTTGCTATATGTATATTTTGTATACGTATATGTATATTTTATTGAGAAATTAATATTTCTCTAATTTGCAAACCCATGTGGTTTGAGCAAAAAGTGAAATATGAATAATAATTAATCCTTATTATTTGAATCCAATTCTTAGTATTTTCTATGGACATTTAAAACAAACAAACAAATACGGACACATATATGCAAAATAATTAAAAATTCTCCAGAAGAAAAAGAAGTTTTTTGCGGGAATCGAACTCGCGCCCACGGCGTGGAAGGCTGATGTCTTGACCACTAAGCCACGGGGCGACAAATGCAGCTCTTCTATGATTGAACGGTTGGGAAAATAGCGATGTTGCTGAGTAATGGTTGCCATTTTGGCGTACTATTGCCCTGAGATGATAATTTTACAGTTTTATGCTAATTAAACATAGAAATATTTATTTTTTTTAACTGAAACATATAAAAGATTTTAAGTTAGCGAATAACTTATAAAAAAAAACCAAGCCTCACTCGAATCTGTTGAATATTAAACTCTATAGATCTTCTTAAAATGTTGACGAAATAATTCTTGGTTTCCAACTCCATTCAAGCAAAATCCCCAATTTTACGGAAAATTAAAAATTCCGTATCTCTGTTAATTTTTAACTTTGAAAGTCCATTTTTATCTCAATTTAAAATACTCGCTGATAAGATTCTTCTGCTTTGTGTTTTAATTTTGTACTATGCTTGGTTCATTCAGAATTTTATAATTTACGCAAACTGCTTTAACATAGCGAGAATACGAGCAAGCGGTGCACAGTATATAAGTAGTAAGCGAAGTAGTCTGACGTAGTAGTCTGACGAATTTTTGTACTTGGTGCTTTTATTCATTTGGAGTCTATTTGGTTTTTTTAGCTTGGCGTTGCAGGTCGACCGCCCTGCTTGATCCCTTTTGCCTGAGGGATATTCTATAACCCCCCCCACGGAAGGTTCCCCCCCTGAAGTTGGCGGGTGGTGGTGGTGGTGATGGTCCGCAGACTTCTACGGGTTGGGAACCACTGTTTTAAATCAACAAGTATCTTTTCTGCAATGCAAGAGATCATTGAGTTGTGTAAAGTTCTTCTGGCAGATGGAAGTTTGTTCTACCATCTTATGAAATTTCCTTTCGTCAAATAATAAATTTTCATCTGCAAGCAAGAAAAAGCTTTCTAGAAAAGTCTACAATACTCTACAGAATATAATTTCACATTTCAACGAATGCTTTAATATACCATAGCTGTCTTGTTCATACTGATGTCAAATTTCGAAATCGAGGCTTCCCTTAAATAAATTAGTTTCGCAATTTGATTATTTCGAAATAAAGAGATCGTCAGTTTTAGATATCCCTTAAAAGTTTAGGTGGACAGAACGTTTCTAGCGAAAATACAGCAACGGTTCTCAACCTTTTACACCTTGCGTACTCTCTGGAAATGTGTACATACATGACGTACCCGTATACACAGATAAAACTATAGCTGTAGTATAACAATGGGAATAAAATTAAACGTTATGCGTCCGCCTCTCTCTCTCTCTCTCTACACACACACACAGTGAAACTTCTTTAGCCGGCCACCCCTCAAAACGGCCATTTTTTTTCGGAACCATGACTAGCCACCATAAAGAAGTTTGACTATATATATATATATATATATATATATATATATATATATATATATATATATATATACAGAAGGTCGTTCGCACTTTATGGAAACGATTTTGATAGTTAAGTTTTATGTATAAATGACGTATTTTTTTGCGGCGATTTGCTTCTGTCTGATAGCCATGGTTCTTGACAATAGCTCTAGCTCGAATTTTCCACGAAAGTAAACTTTGTCTTAGTAGTGTCATGTCAGTTTTACCCCATTCCTCTTGAATCGTTTTCCAAAGTCCGTTCAGTGTTCTTGGACGCCGTTTTCCTAAGGCTTGTTTTAATAAACCGAAAGCGCAAAAGTCTATTAGAGAAGCGCCAGGTGAATTTACAGGTATTTCATTAAATGTCATACACTTTATTTCTGTCTTTGGTTCCTTCTTTGCTAAATAAGAGGCAGTTGATTTAGACGTGTCACTAGAGGCTTTGTCCATATAAAGTTCAACTTTATCAATGTCCTTTCCGTATAAGGCTGGAATTTTTTCTTCAAAAATTGGTTCTAAAATATTCTTCTGATAGTAGAGTGAATTCATTTTGGCTTTACTTAATACTTTTTTGATTTTTAATCTGCCGTTGTAAGAAAATCCTGCAACTATCCTGAATCCCTCAGGGAACTTTTTTGTACACTGACGTAGCCATTTCGTACGGTCATTCCCGTCAGTTGAGCAATAGAAAATTCATCTTTTTTTATTACAGTCACTTAAATACACTCATGATGTCTCATCAAGTGTTACCACAAATTTCCATTTTTCAGCAGCTACAGTGGCCCCCAAAAGTGTTCGTACACTTACAATTTTCAATGAAATAGGGTCTATCCATTAATTAAAATGAATATTTCAGAATGGGTATTTAATAATAAGATCTATAATCTATTCTTAACAAAACTACATGAAATATTTTAAAAACACAGTAAAACTTTATTTTTAAGAAACCAATAATCAAAAAGTAACAAAAACTTTATCTCACGAAAGTCATCGTACACTTGTAAAAAATCTCTACATATTAGTAAATATTCTAATTTTTCGTTAAATTAATATTTAGTAGGATATCCTTTAGCATCCACAACAGCTTTTAAGCGTCTTGGAATAGATTGCACTAGTTCTTTTGCAATTTCTGCATCAATGTTCATCCATTCTTCCATCATAATTGTTTTTAGTTCGCTTTTCGAGTGAATGTCGTGTTTTCGTACTCGAACCTCCAGTTCTCTCCAGATATGTTCTATTGGGTTTGAATCTGGCGATTGAGGTGATGTTTTCAAAACTTGTGGACAATTATAGAGACACCAGAGGCGAACGTTGAGAGCCGTGTGCTTAGGATCGTTATCATGATAAAAAACAATGTTGTTTCCAATATCCAAATTTTGGGCTGATAATTTTAAATTGTCTCTTAAAATATTTATATAAAACAGCATGATTCATTATGCCATCAATAAATACCAAATTACCTAGTCCTGATGCTGACATGCACCCCCACACAAGGACACCTCCACCGCCAGGCTTAACTGTTCCTACTAAGTTCTTGGGATTAAGTTCCTCATATTTCTTCTCCATACAATTATACGCCCATCGGAACCAAAAATGTTAAACTTGCTTTCATCGGCAAATAAGACATTATTCCAATATGTTTAGGGCTTATTATCATTGATAGTGCGAATGAAAGCCTAAGCTTTCCGTTTTTCTCACTCACAAAAAATTTTCTACGGGCAGAACGCCCATGTAATCCAGCTGCTCTGAGATCTCTTCGAATAATTTTAGGTGAAATTGTTCGACGTGTTAGGCGATTTTAGGTGTTAGGCGTTTTATCACATACTGCACAGTAGAATAGGATAAATTAAGTATTTTAGCAATATTCCGAACTGATTTACCACTACTATGATGAAAAATAATCAATTTTCGAATGCTGTTTGTTGTTTCTTTACGACTATGAACCATTTTTAAATAATAAATAGAATATTACGGAGTAGGCAACCAAAAATTAAAGCCAAACGATATTTTAAATACTGCCACAATTCAAAATTAAAAATAAAGCGCCAGATGATAATTTTAATTATGAATTTATCCGAAAATATTTCAGTGTACGATGACTTTTGTGAGATAAAGTTTTTGTTACTTTTTGATTACTGGTTTCTTAAAAATAAAGTTTTACTATGTTTTCAAAATATTTCATGTAGTTTTGTTAAAAATAGATTATAGATCTTATTATTAAATACCCATTCTGAAATATTCATTTTAATTAATGGATAGACCCCTATTTCATTGAAAATCGTAAGTGTACGAACACTTTTGGGAGCCACTGTAGGTGTTTTTAATATAATTTTCTACAATTTGTTTTTCTTTCAGCAATATGCTTTGGCAAGAGCAGATGAACTTTAGGTTTAAACATCTTTTTTTAACGTCAAATCTTTATGAATGATTTTACTTCCATTGCATCGAAACTAGGATGTCTTTTAGCACTGTATCTTTGAGTTGGCGGATTTTCTTTTAGAATCAGAGACTTCACTTTCTTGATATTTACCTGCGTTCGAACAGTCTTAGGATGAGAATTTGCGATCAAGTTTTCATTTTTACTTTCAGTTAGACTTTTTTTCTTCAAATTTAATATATTATAAATATCTTTATTTGAGATGCCATAACCACAATTTTTACACCGCTTTATAATTTGTTGATACGAATATTTCTCCTCAGAAAGTACTGTTACGTAACCTTCGAGCGATCTATCAATTATAGGAGCCATATCCAAAATAAATCTTTTATTTTACATTCCAATCAAAACAAAACAATAGCAGATAATTAATCTAAAGTTGCCAAATTTTTATCTCGAAATGCAAACAACAAAAATAAATTACAAAATCGTTTCCATAAAGTGCGAACGACCTTCTGTATATATAATTACATTAAATTGTTTTCCTAAATTACTTGTATAAATAAAGTAAAAAAAAATGGCATAAACAAATGAACGTCTCAATCATAAAAATTTTTCTCAGTAATCAGCGACATGGTTAATGTTACCGTTGCACTGTTAATCTATGACTACTATGCTACTGAGTAGTATGGAAGTGAGGTCAATCAACTCAGAAACTCTGCGCATACATATATATTTCTAAATTCAAAATTGATCTTACTTCGAATATAGAATGTTACTCTCGGCTGGAACTCCATATAAAAAAAACCGGAATATTTTTTACAACTTTTAAAAAAATTTATTACAAGAAGGTGTTTTTTCCGTCATTACTAAAAGTTTTCCGCGAAGATTCCAGCACATGCCACGGGTTGAGAATCGATGGTATCGGGGAATAGATAAGGGTATGATCAGAACATCAACAACCTCATTTACAAATCCAAACAAAAAGAAACTAATTTCGGAATGAGATTCCATGCCTACTTAAATCTGTAGACTTATTTCCCCTCGAATCGATAGCCAATGGATACATAATCCTACACCTCATTATCTGTTGAGAAGTATTTGACACAACCGTTTAGATCAGGCCTGCACAACTCGAAATAGGATGACGGCCATATTAATTATGGAAAGCTGCTGCATAAAAATAGAATAGATGGGAAAGCGAAAAATATTTTATTATTTTAAAAATTAATTATTATTTATAAATATTTTATATTTAACTCAAGATATTATCTTCTGTTGAGTAATCTATTTCTTATATGCACTGTTGAGAAGTTAATATCTGGACATCCCTATTTGTAAACGTGGAGTTTTATTTTTATCGGATCTAACAAGAAAAAAGTACTAATTATTGAAAAAAAATTAATATTCATTGCTTTTACATTCCTTTCGTAATATTATAAATCCAAAAGTAATATGCCGTATTTTTTTAGATTTGTGCAGGCTTGGTTTAAATAGATCCAAGCGGTATACTGAAGTCTAAAAGTACATAAATTGAACATTTTCTTAACTATATTTCAGCCAACAACTGTTCCGAGCGTTCAGTTGTTACACATTCATTTACGTTCCTGTCAGTGAGATTTCCTGACGAAAATATCTTTCTGTTCTATAATTTGCTGTATAATTGTAACTCGCTTTGCTATCAAAGTTGTCTATAAACCGAATTTAAATCATTGCACAAATCGATATATTCTAGTCAACGTGACACAGTCATAATCAAAATAAAGGGTTCTGGATTTTCGAATCAATCATTACGTGAGTTATGGTTCGGAGCAACTTTCGAATTTTTAAAATTTTTCCTCCCATGAAGTTCTTCCTGAACTCGAGACTGAGAAAATTCGAGCATAATTTAAGGGATTTTCGTAGTTTTTCTTCTGCCGATCCATTTCAACAAAATTGGCAATAACCCAACCACTGAAATAACTTATTAGTACTTATCTTCGCAGTATGAAGTTATAGCACAATCAAACTTGGAAAGATAACTATAAGAGATCGAAAAAACCTTTTAATTACCTCTTGTACACATATACCGTAGACGTGAGACTCACCTGCCTCCAGTTCCGCCTCGCATTTTCCAAGCCACGCGTTTCAGATGAATTCCTAATAAATCTCAACTGTTGTAGGGTTGAATGAGTGCTTTTGGACGTAACATGTGCTTGAAAGTTGCCTCAAGTCATTTTCCATGAGATTGGAACAGCCCATATTTCCGTCTAACATGCGTTTTTAAACTAAAAATTCCTCCCATATGGCGAGTGTATAAAAAAAAAGGAACACGAACCCATAAAAATGATTTCGACGTAATTTTAATCCGAACCCTTTTATTAATTCCTTATTCTCCAGGAACTAATATTAGATTTTATGTCCTGCATAACCTCTCCGAGCGAACTCGTAACATTGGCAAAAGTCTTCTTAAAAAGCAAACTGTATGTTATCTACTGCCGGAGAACCGGTCCCGATGTGCTGATTTATGTGCCGGATGAGAGTTGAGTCCAATTCCAATTTACTGCGTGACCCCCTTGCCCTTACACTTAGCTCCCGGTGCTCCCTTCGTTTGCTACGCCCACTGCATGCATTTCAGCTCAAATGCAATGCCCAGGGAACGTTTCAACATGAGATTATAAATTTCATGCCAAGAGTTTTTTTCATCCCACTACGTTATTCTCACCAAAATTCGTCTGATTTTCATTCGCGAGCATTTTTTGCATAAGTGAAATTTCACTGCCACCATACTCCATAAGACCTGATATGTTCGGAGAAGATTGTAAATTGCTATCATGGCTGGTTGCAGTTACACTTTGAAATAGGAGCACAACGTTTCCGTGCATGCTTACTTCTCGTTACAAGCTCTTCAAGTTTAAACCTGGGCTTCTGTTAAACGGTTGACGTATGTATATTAAGAGCGATGTGTATTATCACTAAGGATGCGTAATTTTCGCATTTATGAAATAGATACGAAAAAATGCGAAAATTATTTTTTTACAATTTTTCGGCAAAAACTCGGTGATTAACGGCTTTTTAATCGAAATTAGGTAATAATAGTAATAATTTATTAGCATAATTGCTTAAGTAAGACCATCCGCGGTCTTTAACTGAGAAATCTCACTCACCTTCGGATTTGCTCCGAATTTCACCCGGACGGTTTATCCTTACCAGAGTCGAACCTAAAAATCCAAACTGTAAAAATCAACCATGAAATTTTGTGGAACAATTTAGTAGATTTAAAAACGTCTATTGAGCGCCAAAGTCAAGGGTATTTGAGCTACTTACAGTAGTCAAACAAGAGACTCTTGTTGATGTTATACATATTTTAATTGCAATGAAATGCTGATACCTTAACTTTGCAAAGGCGAATCAAAGCTATACAAAGCCTCTATAGTCCCGTTAACAAAGCAGATGAGCTTTTTTAGTATGTACAACATAGTAATTAATGACAGAAGGCAAAGACTTAAGGAACATAATGTGGAGACTACTATAATGTTAGCTTTTAACTAAGAATTTTGAAACTTACCTATCCAAGTAAGTAAAATTGTAATTTTTTTTAATAAATGCGAAATTTTTGAATTTATATATTTTTTACGAATAAATGCAAAATTTTTGAATTTATATATTTTTTTGCGAATAAATGCGAAATTTTATATATTGTATTTTTTTTTTTGTTGCGAAATTTCGATATTTTTTATGCGAAATTTACGTATCACTAATTATCACTCACACTTTTGGCTTATTTGAGTAACATTTTAGGAATATCTTGAGAGAGGGGAGGCCTTTATTACGAGAAAATGTTTTACACATAACTGCACTGTTAGACAAATGATGGAAAAATTCTATACCTTAATGACGTGTAATCAAAATTGAATCTAGAGCAGACAGAATTTTCTCAAGTTATTTGGAAAAATGAAATCTTAGTACAGTTTCACGAAATGAATTATGTTCTAGAAACTTAGGGATGCAGGCCTTTGTTAGATATTTCCATCATACTCCCAGTGGTTAATAGATCTTGCTTTTGAGCTGATCTCCTTTACATTAAGAGACTCTTTCTCATTGATACCACCAGTAAAAAGATAGCACATGATAGTATGCGAATGTAGACCATTCTAAAAGATTTTTTCGGAAAATCGACGCTGACGGTTTTTATACGAATCTGAAAATAGCATTTTATTACACGGTAAGATGAGATAAAATGAACTTCACAGAATATGAAATAAAATCCACCTATAAAACTATTTTTAACTTTTCAAATTGGGGAGACAAAGTTCGATTCCTCTATTTCACTTCCTGTATTCGGGTACATTTCTTCTTCATAAATTCTGTCGCTATCTTTGAATGATTATTTATACTTTATTTATCTACTTGACCTTTGGCTATTAATATATGTATGTGTGTGCGTGTTTGCATGCTTGTTAATATTGTTTTGTGTCGCACCATTCTAACACAGATGTTTCTCATGAACGCTTGTTTATATTTTATGTAGCTCTGTATTTGAAGAAGAATATACAGAGCTGCGTAAATTCTTGTCCTATGCAAATGATGTATGCAGTCTTTTTCTATAGTGGTACAAACAGAATCCTTTTCTTCAGGAAGAGGAGGGGAATATGTCTTGATTACATCCCAAAAACTTTTAATAATACTCCACTGGTTTGAGCAGTGACTATTACTAGTAGAATTGCATTTCTGCCCGTTCATTTTAGGAAGCAAGCTATTGTATCATTACTGAGTAAAAGTCAAAATTTATAAATGTAGACTATTCTACCTAAATTAAATTTCTGAGCTGAAATGAGTAATTTATTTTTAACTGTTTTGAGTAGTAAGTTAATAATAAAAGTGATCCAAATGTAAGGAAAGGAATAGACTATTAGAAGATCCCCATGCGTGACTGATACAGTCAAACCCCGTTATAACGAACTTCAAGGGACCAAAGGTTTTGTTCGCTTTATCCGGTGGTTCGCTGTATCCGAATCGTTAAGAAAAATGCTAGAGTTCACAAAATGTATAACTCATTAGTTGCAATGTGTATTCAATAATGATGTAATAAAAAAGATACAATCTTTTAAAAATGATAATTAATGAATTAAATTGACTAAAATCGATTACATTAAACTGACACAATACTAATTAAATTATGTACAATAGGAAAATGGCAGGACCAAAATTTTCATTCGTTATATCAGTGAGTTCGTTATGTACCGGGTTCACTATAACGGGGTTCGACTGTATATAAGTATTGAATATCCTTCTAAAGACAAGAGTTTCCGTTCTGTTTAATCGAAGCAGCCGTTTAGAATCCACATATGAAAACTAATAAGCATTTCACTTATAAAGACAATTACTAGAGCAACAAACTTATATAGTTTTTCTAATTCAAAATCCACGAGTTCGTCTAAAATAAATGAACAGCGAGAAACTCGTACTGAAAAATAGGTTGTAAAAAAGTAATTAGCATATTAATTTCACGTCAGCATATTAATTTCACGTCAGCCTGAATCTTTATTTAATACAATGCCTTTTTCCGCAACGAACTGCTATCGACTCATGGCAGATGCTAAGGGATTTCTACTGGAGAATTTCCGGTGATCATTCGATGACTTTAGACACGCGATAGTACAACACAAAGACCAAGTTAATTCAGAGATAAAGTATCTTCTGTTGAGTAATCTATTTCTTATATACACTGTTGAGAAGTTAATATCTTGAAATCCCTATTTGTCAACGTGGCGATTTTTTTCGAATTTAGGTTTTCAGTGTTGTCCGAAGGAATACAAGCTATTTTTTTATTCTCTTAAAATACCCTTCCATCAACTGTTTCTCTAAGCGTTTGATTTAATGTAAGTTCAACAGCTTTTTTATGTCATGCATTTTGATCAATTAGATTTAAAATAGGATAAAATACAAATTAGGACATAACATTTGGAGCAATATTTGCACAAACATATATCCATAATGTAACACAATTCTTCTTTAATCCATTTTTAGGAGGAAATGAAATTATATGTTATGCATAGATGTTAGTCACGGAATCATTATAGTAAGACATTTTCATACATCGAGTGAAAATAGACAAGGTTTTAATTTTGAAATTTTTCCGATCCGGGTTTTTATCTTCTGAAGTCTTTCTCTTGAATGGGATCGACCCTTTCCGAAATGAAAGGGCATAGTGATCATGCATTCTCAAGAACTTTCCTAGGTAAGAATTCTATTTCTTTATTAGGAGAGAGGACTTGCATGTGTATCCTAAAAGTCATACCTTATATCAAATTAAGTTTCAGAAATGTGGCGCCCAAGACGCCTTTTCCTTTGCTCGAAAAGTTATGCCTAGTGAGATCTCAAGCTTTCCCATCATTAACGCATAACACCCGAAAGGATCTCGTTCTTATGCTGTTCAGAATTGATAATACTTCCCGAGAACACGGAAGTAAAAGTGGGCATGTCAGATCATTTGGCACAATGCTTACCTCCTTACTCGGAATTGACGGATTAATAAGGAGTTAACCCTCCGTTATCAGTTTGGATGCTGAAACTGGACATCTGGAGAAAGGAGATGTCTTTAACAGTTAATGTCAGTCCTCCTGTGAAATGATGCTCACCCCGCCTCTATTGAGGCTTCCGAACATGAAGCTCTTCATTATGATTTGTTATATTTTACTGATTATGGTTTTTCTACCAATTTATTTCAGTGCTCTAAGAAGGTACAAAATCTACTGGATTATTCATTGCCTCCCCCTCCCCTTGTTTTTTTCTCATTACGATCCAAATTTCACATATTCACTTTTGCTGAAGTAACAGAGGTTATCCATCTATAATTCCAACCAGGATCCAAAGGACATTGTACGCAACATCAAGGTATACTACAGTGTGCGTACATATATGTATATGCACGAGAGAATGTGTGCGAGCCGACACGTACACACAATATATATATATATATATATATATATATATATATATATATATATATATATATATATATATATATATATATATATATATATATATATATATATATATATATATATATATATATATATACTGCTGGCCACCCAAATTGCAACACCAAGAAAGACAAGAGATATCACAACAAAATTTATTTTGTAGATAACATGTTGACCAAGTATCGAATGATTAAATTTATAGACTTCTGTGAAGTGTGGTTCCTGCCAAAATCAGTAGCCAGAGTAGTCGCCATTGTTGGAGATCACCGCTGCCACACGCCTCGGCATTTATTCAAAGAGACTTTGGATGAGTTTTTGGGGTACAGCAGACCAAGCAGCTTCCACACGTTACCAAAGTTGATCTGCTGTGGCAGCTGGGGATGGAATCTGGGTCAATCGTAGAGCAACCATGGACCACATGTTTTCTATCGGCGAAAGATCCGGAGAACGAGTCGGCCAGGGAAGCAATTCAATCTGGCGTTTGACGAAGAACCGTTGGACAATGCGTGCCAAGTGTGGTCACGCATTATCCTGTTGAAATATGGCTGTGGGCAAGCCCTGAAGGTAAGGAAGGACAACTGGCTAAAACACCTCGGAGATGTAGCGCTGGCTGTTTAAAGTACCGGCAGTGCGTACTAGAGGTGTGCGAGAGTAATATCCAATACCGCCCCATACCATAATACCCGGTGCAGGACTAGTGTGGCGGTGCAGAACGCATCTGTTCAGCATCCTCTCTTCACGGTGTCTCCAGACTCGAATGCGACCATCGTGGTGTTGCAAACAGAAGCGTGACTCGTCAGTAAAGACAATTTCATTCCATTCTGCCGTCCACAACCTTCTGTCATCGCACCATTGGCGGCGGAGACGTCTGTGGTTCTGCGTCAAGGGTAAACAAAGCAATGGACGTCTTGCGGACAGACCACTCTGCTGTAAACGGCGTCGAATGGTACGCGCAGACACTGGATGATGCGTTACAGACTGCATGTGCTGTGCTATGGTTCGTGATGTGACTGAGCGATCCGTCACTGCTATGCGCAGAATTTTCCTGTCATCACGTGAAGTGGTGCGCTGAGGTGGATGCGATCGAACACGCCGGTCCGTCGTACCCTCCTACATCCAACGATCACATATCCGAATTACAGTTGTTTGGTTTCGTCCAACACGACTACCGATTTCCCTGAAAGATAATCCACAATCTCGGTAGGCCACTATCCTTCCTCTGTCGAACTCGGATACTTGAACAAAAGATGATCGCTGTTTTCGACGAAGCATAATTGATCGTTTTTTTGAAGAACCACAAGAAAAACACAATTGCCGAACTTGAAATCGTCGAAATCTCCAAGCCTTAAATAGCGCTATGAAGTGGCGCCACAGGCGCGCGTGATGTGCGTCTTCGGTGAAATTCTAATCATTTGCATATCTCACCTCCGCTAATGCATGTTGTAAATTTCATGTTATTTGCATGTTTCCTTCAGGGTGTTGCATTTACAGTGGCCAGCAGTGTATATATATATACAGTAACCACCGCTTATAGTGATCAGTGGTTATGAGAATCAACCGTTTATAAGAATCAATATCGCGAAAACAAAAACAAATGTATTATTTCCATGTTAAAATTTTCGCTTTAAAGTATCAATCCACCGTTTTTAAGAATCAGTTGACACTCTTTGCTTTCTTTTCATTTTTCCAAAAAATCCACTTAAACCATCAAAAGGCGCGAATTTCTGTCTTTCTTTTTTTTAAAGAAAGATTGATAAGATTGGATGGAATATAGTCGTAAAATTCATCCCTTTCTTTGTTAGACATAACATAATAGTTTCCCCTTAAACGCTTTAGCACAACACTGACCTATTAGCTTGACCCGGGGCATCTTTTTCCGTCCGGGTCCGATTTCACTTTTCTCCACTGACAAATAAAAATAGGGAGTCTTTTTTCCCACCTCCCACATCCTGGTCGCGGCTTCCTGGACCCTGAAACACAAATCTTTGGCGAAGTGTCCACTATCACTTTGGCAAACGTGACATTAGTAGATTCAGCAGGTTATCAAATTGTGAAACGTAAGCTAGAAGGTGAATCTTCGTCTGAGACTATTAGTATTGAAAGAGGTATAAACAGACTCCTGAAAACTTCATTACGTCAGACTACCATAGAAAACTTTTACTTGCTCCCATCCTGTAGTTGAAATGTTAAAACTGTTAAGCAGGTATGTGGTAACAAATATTGGATTTTTTTTCTTCTTTTACTATAATCATGTGTATCTACTTATAGGTCTAGAAATAAAGTTGTATTTTTAAAATTATAAAAAATAATTTTAATAAAAGATAATTTACCATAAAATACTCTTTAATTTACGTTAATTATCTAATATATGTATATATAGATGTGTGTGTGCCTGTCCATAAACCTAAATTTCGGCTATAAGAATCAACCGCTTATAAGAATCAAAAACAGTGCTAACAAACGTGATTCTTATAAGCGGAAATCACTGTATATATAATATATAATGTGTGTATACATTTATAACCAAACATAGGTATATCTTGATGTTAATCTTTTATGGATAATGAAATTAAAAAGAGAATATAAGATACCTCAAGTAGATACACAAGTCAGCCATTTCTGATAAATAGCATTTTATTTAATCATCGAGGTGGCATTTAAATTGTGGATAAATTGAGCAGTTTGTGTAAGGAGCTTACTTTATAAAACAGATAATGCAAAATTACAGAAAAAGATCATCGATTTTCCGTGGTTAGGAATTCACGGAAAACATGGATAATCCTTGTATATTGCAGAATATTAACTATCCAGAAATTTTAAAATGAACTACCTACATAGGTTAAATTAAAACAATACTATGAAATAATTGATATAAAGTCTTTATATTCATTTGTTTACGCGATATAATGGCATTCTGCGAGACACAGTTTGTCCTTTTACTTCTTCTTTTCCGATGCATCTTAGACAGCAAAACGGATAATTCGCCAACGGTGAGCGTAAATTCAGACTAATCATGAAATGTGATATAATGCTGATGATATATTATGATGAAAAGTTGTTTAAGCAATTTTAACTAGAATATTATGCTATCAACTTGATTTCGATTTTAATGCATGCATGCAGTATATATGTATCGATTTTATACATATATACTGCAGTATATATGTATCGAGAAACGAAACGAAATTGATGAAAATATTCATGTCAAAGTCACAAAAACTTGAAAACTAAAGCCAAAAAAAGGTAAAAAGTTAAATGGAAGCCAATCTAAAAGGAAAAATCTTTAAAACTCAGAAATTAAGTGATTTAAGGATCAGGAATAGATTCGGAGAAAATTTCTTCAGCAACGTCGTCCACAATTAGAATGTTGCGCACTTCTATCTTAATCAGTGTATTCATATGACACATGTTTCAGGAGAAATGCTAGATTATTTACTGTAAAGTTAACGTTACCTGTGTCATTATAAACATTATACTTGCTATGTATCGGAGTCCTAATATTAAATTATTTTTATACATCCTATTTTCAAACTCAAACTTTATGGTTAAAAAGTGACATCAGCATTCCCATCAAGTTTATTTTGCTGAGTGAATTTTATAACTCGTTTAATTTAGTTAGTGATAGAAAAGTATGTTGAGGACGCATTCATAGGCCAGTATTTTTAAAAGACAGAGCGGGCATCTGAAATTTAGAGATGCATTACAAATGCCAATGATGAGAATTCAGTCAGTTAATTCTTCCTTTCAGCTAATTTTTTCACGGCAGCTGTAGTGCCAAAGATAATAAAATGTTCCTTAGTGTTGTAAAATGTAAACGAAACAAATCCTTTTAAAAGATTTCATTAGAATAATTATAATTCTCAGGTGTATTTACGCGATTGGAAAGTCGTCGTTTAACTTTCAGCCATACACTAATTTCGAAATTTTCATCTGCCATATTTTTTGCATATTAAATTTCGTTTGTGTCTTATTTCGTAATTGAAAGTTCCGGACAAAATTCAGCATCGAAAGATATTACTTGAGCAAACTCCTCTGATTTTTACTGTAAGGTCAGACAAACATCACCCAACGACTATTGATCTCAGTTTTCGAACGAAATGATGCACTCCATAATAGCTGTAATAACATACCTTCGAAGCTATTTTATGATGCAGCGACTATTAACAGCTGCGTCTTCCAATTATTTTCGTCCCTCGAGACAATAGAAAAGCATATAGTGCGCCATTCAATACCTGTTCAAGAAGGATTTCGTAATAGGATTGAGTTCATCGTGTGAGGTGATATTCTTCTCGAATCGAATTATTCGATGGTAAAAATTTTCTGCTCATTTTTTTTTTCGTTCTCACAGATTGAACATTTTCATAGTGAATCCGACTAAGAACACCTTTAATCAACTAGTTACGATGAGCAAATCAAAATATTTTGAATACGAATTCAGAAAGATAATAGTTATTTGATCCAGTCTTCTAAAATTAAGAAAATCTGACCATATTTTATGGAAATAGTAAAGACTAAACTCATCTGGTTTTTACTTTCAGATCAGGCAAAGACTTGGGCCTGAAATTATGTGCTATATTGTGTTATTTTGTATGGACCTGTTTCGTAATTCCCCATATTTCGAAAACAAGATTCATTTAAATGTAAGAACACCTACGAATACAGAGGCTGTTCACACATTTTTTAGACGATGTATATTATATTCACAAAACTAAATTACATAAAATTCTTGTGTTTTAAATGTTCTATTTGACATCCCTTATTCTGAACTATCTTTCGACACCGCAATTTCCAGGATAATAATGCCTTTTGAAGTGTCAGAAGAGGTATTCTATCCCATTCCTCCTGAACAGCTTTCCAGAGTCCTATAAGGGTTTTGGGACGACGTTTGGATAATACAGATTTTAAAAGTCCGAAAGCACAAAAATTCATAGGTGATACATCGGGAGATTTAGTAGGGATATCAGTGCAGGGTATGGCCTTGATACCAGTTTTTTCTTCCATTTCTTTTAAGAAATTGACAGTGGATTTTGATGTGTGACTGCTAGCTTTGTCCTGATGGAGTCTCACAGATTGATGGCACTGTGGGTAAAGCGATTGTATTTCATTCAGAAAAATTGGCGATAAAATATGTTCCTGATAGTATTTGGAGTTAATCTTGACATTTTTTTTCCACTCTCTTTATTTTTAACTTCCATTATACGAAAAACCAGCAACAATCATGAATCCCTTAGAAAAACTTTCTTTAGATTCTTTGAACCATGTACTTAAATTTTTTTCTCCCCTTTTATGATAATAAATGGCTCTTTTTTTTGTTGCAATCATTTAAATACACCCATGATTCATCTATTGGGACAATTGTTTTCCGTTTTTCTTTGGATAAGTGTTTCTCATATAGAATTCTGCAGCGTGTCCTGAGTTCAGCGATATGATTTGGAAGAATACAATGCACATTGCGTTTTTTCGCTTTCTTAAGATTTAAATCAACGTTTATCATTTTGTTTACAGTGGACACCGACCATTTTAATGATTTTGCAACTGTCCTTTGACTAGGGGGATTTTCTTTTAACACTAAACAACGTACCTTTGCAATAGTGGAAGATGTCCGTTTTTTCCTTGGATACTTGTTTGGAATTTTTGTCCCACTTGAAGCTCCAATTTGACGTTTTTTTCCTTTCTTGTTGACGATATTACCTATCGACGCGTTAGATATCACAAAACCATGACTCTCACATTGTTTTTGGATAACGGAGTATGCATATTTCTCTTCGGAAAGAGCATAAATGTAGCCTTCGAACCACTGCTTTGTTAAAAACGCCATTTTGAATAAAATCAAAACCAGACGATAATTTTGACTTTTAAAAACATAGTACAATTGCAATTATTTCTTTTGCAGCAAACGATTTTTATTACCGCTAACCAAAATCGTCTAAAAAATGTGCGAACAGCCTCTGTATAGGAGTTTTGTTCAAAATAATCCTAATGCATTAGATTAACAAAATGATAAGATCTACCATAATTTTTTCACAAACATTTGAAAGCTATTTCTACGAGTTTTTTTTTCTTTTTCAAAGATTTTATTACCTACATCTGTGTTCCAAGGATTGAAGTTGGTTAATTGCTTCAGCCGTTACGAGTAAAGTATATTTGAACAGAGTTCGTTCCAAATTAACTAACTACAGTAAACAAATTAACAATGCTGCGTTAACAATTGGATAGTTTTGGGCACAGCGCTATAGAGGGAAATTTAGAGAAAATCAATTTTTAGCAAACATGGTGTTATTTGTATTAAAATTATTTTACCACCATAGCACGAATTCCAAAGAATGAAATCCTTTGAAGGCAAATAAGATGAAGCATTTATTCTTTGATACAGTGTGTGAAAAGTTGCATTGGAGCAAAAAGGAAGTTAACTTTCCCATTAAACAACGAAGGGAATTATTTTGTTGTTGTTACTTCTAATCCCTCCTGGTCTAGTGGCGCTAGACCAGGTCCACGAGCACATAAATCTTCAGGAGGTCCATTAGTAGGCGAGGATCAGTAATCAAGTCCTCCTTAGATAAATTTAAGCAAGTTAGGATGCGGCTAGGAATGGTCTGCTCAGTTGATTTTGTCATGAATTATTTTGTAATCGAATTAAATGAACAATTTGAAGTTAAAATGTTGTACGTAATTACTGATGCTGTTTCCAATAATACATGGATGATATTCATTTTAAAATTTGCCTTCAGTCAACTTTTAAACTGAATTTATAGAAGTGGAAAGAGTGATATGTTATTCGCAGTATATGCGTTAAAAGTTATACTGTATACAATATACATGCTGAAAAAAAAAATGAATGTGCAATAAATTTCTAGTTGAACATATGTATTTTCCTTTTAAAAACATCTTTCATTCTATCTACTCAATGTCATTATTTATTCTTTTGTAACCTTGTTGCTGTTAAATATTTTTATGTACTTGGGTTATAAGTGTTTACCGATGTGAGAGCTTTAGCGTCAGTCTTATCCTCATTTTTTACCTATAGTAATTTAATCACGAAGTACCTCAGTGAAAGAAAACGGACCGGGATTCAGAAGACAAGAAATTTTGGGTTTTATTCTAGGATCCCCTATTTTTGTCCTTGTAGAAGACATTTCCCTAAAATATGAAGTTCAGTACTAAGAGAAATACTTCTCATTACCGTAGTTGCCTCTCATAAAAGTACGAATGTGCAAAACCTAAGCAAGCTTTATAAAATTCATTTTTTTTATTCGATAAAATAAAATGATACAGGAGTTTCTAAAAACAAACTAACATGAAATTCTTTGTGACGAAAATTGCTGTAAAAATGAAGATTTGTTGTATTACGCCCCACTCCGTTAAAGGCGACACATCTCTACCTCGCAATTTGTCCACCTGAGAGCAGTTGTATCAGTTTTATTGTAATGCTAGTTCAAGCTGTATAGTTCTTTAAGTTTATTTTTCTCAAATGCTGCATTTTTGAGTTGTGTCACTTTTCTTGCGGTGGTGCGACATGTTATAGAATATCAAATCATTTTATCCAGTTTACCATCCACAATTATTGCTGCAATGATTTCTAAGACAGATTTAATTTTCTGAAAATTGCTATTCATAGTTTTTCTTCCTGGTGACTCTGAGCAAAATCTGTTCTATTGTGTCCAGGATGTGTGAAGGCAGTTAAGCCTCCTGTTGCTAGCGCTCCAAACCATCTGAGCTTGTCAAGGTGCCCCTACCAAGACCGTCAGTGTTGATGTTCTTTTGAAAAGCAAGTGAATGTCATAATAAAAAGACTAACGAAATATGTTAATAAACTTGTTTAATGGCACTTTAGAAAAATCCTAACAATGCAGCATTTGTGCTCCAAGAGCGTCACAATTTTCTTTTCACTGCATCATAAATTTCACAACCAAACACTCATGTATGTATACATATATATATAAGGCACTATTAATAAAAAAGGTTATCAGTGGATATGAAAAATAAGGCACAATATAAATTAGACAATGTTGTGAAAGACATATTTTAGTGCAGTCCTTGAATTTTTAAGAGACTACTTGAATGTGACATTGCGAAGTTCAGTTAGTTTGAAAAAGGAAAATGAACGTGGAAATCTGAACAGAATGTCAGGAAACAACTCAATTTCACTCTCGAAGATGATCCGACATTTTTCTCATCACCCAGCAACACCATTATTTAGATGCCACAATAGCGGCTTCTACTTTCACTATACACAAATAAATTGAATCTAAGCGAAAGAGTCTATTTCGGTGACATGAAAATATATTCTTTAGAGATTTTAAAAAAAAATAAAGCACGTTGAAATCACTAATTTAATGACTTACTTATGTAGTATAAAAATTAAAAGGCAATATATGAAGGCAATTACCTCGAATTCACTCTTACGCTATAAAGAGAAAGCCGAGTTCGTGACTAGTCTCCGTTTCTTGCTCGTAGCAGCTTTTGCACTCTTTTAGTTACGGGAATGAGTTAAGGGAAAATTATGTAACTCCTTAAACTAACATTATATATTATTTACGTCGCCTAGTGGCTAAGAGCACGCCGGGGGTGCGGGTTCGATTCCCGCATACGACTTGGTTGTATTCTGGGGAACTCGGCAGCCTTCCGCCTGCTCTAGAAAGGGGAGCTGCAATCCATCGTCCATCGCCGGTGTCATCTCTATATATATAAGAGCTTGTCGGCTATAGAATCATAGACTGTTTCACCCACCGGGACCAAATTCGGCACAGTTAATGTTTTGGACCCGAGAAACTTAAATCAGGAAAAACGAAATTTGGGGCTCAATTAGTTTTTTTAAAATTAATTTTTTAATGTTTTTTGTGCCCGATAGAGTTGCGTCTACCCCCTGTGGTTTCCCCTCAATCAGCTGCGTTAAGAGGGGTGGTTTGAGGATGACGGAGGGGGGGGGGTCAAATTCCAATGCGCGGGAGAAAGAGGGTTGAGAATGACCTTAAAATCAGACGAAGGTCCGCAGGCTCAAAGTTTCTTTCTTTCTTATTGTTTGTATATCATTTCAGTAGAAACGTGCTAAGCGCATTCTGTCTGGCCAGATGAACATGAAGAGCGGGAGTGCAGCCCAGTATTTTTTTATGGAATGCATGAAATATTTTATATCTATATATCTACCCGGGCAATAATGCTAGTCGTCTATATTTATAAAACAATTCCGTAACTCACTGACTGACATACAACGCACAGACCAAACCGCTGGACCTAAAGGGTTGAAATTTTGCATGGCGATTCTTCTTATAGTGTAGGGGTGCACTAAGAAAGATTTTTGAAAAATTACTCTTAGATTTTTTAAAATTAATTTTCTAAGCTGTTTTTGTAATATTCTTTAAAGTTTGTATTTAAAATAATAATCCGAGGATTATAACATTTATATCACGAGAAAGATCATAAAGATTCCTTTAAATGAAATCTTTTTCGAATCTTTGCCTCCATAATCTGATTTTTGGTGAATTTTTAAAGATTAATTTTTAGAATTTAATTTATTAAATGCTGATCACGTGGTTTCTTTTCTTTTACTTTAAATTAATTTTGCGTCACGTGCATATAACAACGAAATAAATTGACAAAAATATTTTTTTTCTTCTTTCTAACATGACAGACGATTGACCATCATTCAAAAAAATATTAAAATACAGTAAAAAAAAGGTTCCTTAAACTGTACTATATTCTTTAGTATGTTCTATTAGATTTAATTTCAATATTTACTTCTACATTTTGTCTATAAATATCCGTCTATAATAATCCGTTACAATTTTTTTTATAAGTATATTTTTTTGTTTTTTTGGCATTAATTTCATACATTGACCGTTGTATTTAATTTAAATGTACTCCGTAGCGAAGTACGGGTATTCAGCTAGTTCATTAATAAAAATTTTAAAAACATTCTGCGATTGTGTGATTTATATTTCTATTTCTTTTTATTCATATGTATACCGGACTGGGTTGTGGCAGTCGTCAGCTCCACGGACCTTAGCCACACACATATCATTTACTATATGCGAAACGGGACGAAAAACGTTTAAATTGCAATGTAACAAAATTTAATGCATAATACCTAACTACATTCTTTTCCTGCCTAACACTTATTGTGTTCAGGGCTAATTTTCGCCTTACAAAGGTATTTTAGAAATCTTGACACACATCGAATAATTGTTTTTCCTAGTAGTTTTAAAACTTAACTGAAATCTAATCTTAAGTGAACCAGATTTTGTAACTTAACTTTTAAGCTCTATACTTAAACCTGTGCATATTTAAACGCTGAAAAAGAATCGACGATATCATTTTACAAACTTGTTTTGAAAATAGTCACGATTTTGATAAACGGGGGAGCAAGATTAGCCTTTTAGAGTCTAACCATTTGAAAAAAAAAGAATTATGCAAGAGGATTTACAATGATGTAATATACGCATCGTTATTTCTTCTGGACGGAGGAGTTTTTAAAGAAATCTCAGAGAATAATTTACTGCGTCGTGGACGGATTGCTAAGCGTAATCAAGAGTACTTCCTCTTTTTTTTTATGAAATCTTTTTTACTTTTTAGGGGGAATGAAATGGTCAAAAAACTTTGTTTATAAGTCTTTGCTTTCCAGCTATAATTGCTAAATTAATTTTTAAAAAAATTACATGACCATCTTCGGGCAATGTTTAAATATTGATTATCGCAAGGTTAGTAAATAAAGCTCACGTAAAACATCACATAATTAGGGTAGTCGAGCTAAACGTCAGATCCATCAATAAATTTAATATTGAACGTCCATTTAACACTTCAAATTACTTTAATTTCTTCTAATGAACTAGGTACGTGAAAAAGTATTATATTTTATTCACTGTCCTATTTTGAAGTCATTTTTTTTTAAATTCAGCCTACATAATTGAGATAATTTAAGAGGGAAACTAATGTAGAAAAATCAGTTCTTCCATACTTTTGACAGAGGAACTAGAAACGAAATTTCAAACACATTTTGGTTAGTTTCCTACATAATATTCAATACGAGATAGGAAATAAATTAAGGAGGCCAAAATAGTTGTAAAGACTGAAGTTATATTTCTTGTAGTAAGTTACAAATCTAATTTTAAATGTTTTAGAGTGTAATTCTGTAATCAAGGTTCTGGAAGAAAGGAGACTAATAGTTCGATGGAAACTGCGTATATCTAGAGTGAAATTTCAAACCTACTTATTTTTTTTTATTTACTTTTTTAAGGTTGGAGTGAATTTTTTTTTCACTGAGGTTAAACGTTACGATGCAAGGGGGTTCAATTTCAATTGTAATCTGTCGTATAATAAAATTGCAGATTTCGAAACTTCGCGCAATAAGATAATCACATTCAAGTAGACTTATCATAAAATAACCGTTACACACCACTTTTCAAGTGATAGAACTAGCAATAAGAAATCGAACTGCTTAATTCTTTTATTAAAATCAAAAGTGCAATAATCCCGAGAAATAATTAAATTACTGAAATTTAATATTTCCCGGATCAAAGATAGCATGCTCTAATTTTTAGATCATATCACATTTAAAAATTGAAACAACAAGGAAAACATAATTTATAAGAGAGAAAAATCCGATCTATGTACAGATGACCTTTTAGATTTTAATCTATGTCAAGAGTAATGAGGAATGTACGCTTCGACCAACTTCCGAACTTCCATTTACACCTTTTCATGCCGCTTTATACAGCCAATTAGAATCGTTAGCTTTAGCTAACTATAAAAATTAAATACAAAAGCAAGCAATTTCTGCCCTTTTTAAAGGAACAGTGTCACATGGAATTGCTTACACCAACAAGCACTAAAGTGAAAGTGAAATAATGCTGTTCTCAAACAGTTTTTCAAATACAAAATTCATAAGAAATGATGAATCATATGAATCAATAATGAAAATTCATCTCATTTTCAATGCCGCAAATTGCTACAGGTAGATAAATATAACTAACAACTATATGTGTTCACTACCTTCTGCTTACATCATTATTGAAACATCACTTCAACAAAATGTGTTTAGTGCTTGTATTGACTGTAAATGACGCAAAGTGCATTACTATTTTCGTGCTTTAAATTATTCTATTCGGATTCCTGGTAATTGTAGTTCAGTATTGCCGATTCCAACTCTTAACTTTTCTTATTTGGTAAAAAGCGAGCCAAATGAAACTTAAATGCAAGTGGCCCAACCAAAGATGCGAGCTCTCCGTTGAATTTGTTACACGATGTCCAATATAGTGATATCACTCAAATCCTTTCTTCACCATATGGCTGATAAGTTTTAGACCACTGGAAATGTTCCCTTCGTATAATAATGAGATGAGTCCTTGCATGACGAGAAAATCCTAGGCTGAGGCTGGCGCGGCGGCTGGTCGGCTGAGTTTCGGCTGGTGTCTCTTCATGTGCAGGGCGAGGTGGTCGCTGCGAGCGAAGGCCCGCTCGCACACCCTGCACTTGAAGGGCTTGTCGCCGGTATGCTTGCGAGTGTGACGAGTGAGCTCGTCGGAGCGAGCGAAGCGCCAGTCGCACTCCGTCCAGTTGCATTTGTAAGGCTTCTCGCCTGAAAAAGAAAGGACTCACTGTTAGCCATACACTAGTCCAATAATAGAAAGACGGTGAATTAAATTGCGAGCAAAATTTATTGGGATATCAAATGAAACTGATTGGTAGCACTGGGAACTACCGATGCATTTAATATATGAAAATATACACAAACAGGAGCATTGATGACTGTCACAATCTGAGTTCCTTAAGGAGAATAATGAAATGCGATAAAAAAATTAGTCCAATAATATAACGACAGTGAATTAAATTGCGAGCAAAATTTATTGGGATATCAAATGAAACTGATTGGGACTACCGATGCATTTAATGTATAAAAAATACCCAAACAGGGACATTGATAGCTGTCAAAATCGGAATTCCTTAAGGAGAATAATGAAATGCGATAAAAAGGAATTAGTAAGTATATTAGTAGTAATTTATTTTAAGAGAACAATGTTTTGTGCCATACGGTTCAAAACGTTCTACGCACAGATAGCTTCATTTTGATGTTGAACAACTAACTTATGATTCCGGACGGTCGTATAATTTGCATCATTTATTCATTGTAGATATACAGTGGCTGAATATTCAATCGGGTTGAGTATTCAAAGCTGGAGGATTGCCATTTCAATTTGCGCATAGCGATAAAAGTAAGCAAATTCGACGTATAAAACATCTTAACATCCCACAATAATGCAGCTAGTAGAAGCATCTAATTATTATGACGAATCCCTTTACAGCTAACTATAATATATGCAAAATATCTTAAAGGTTTCCTACATTTTTACATATCGACTGTGAATGGAGCAGAAATAAGTAATGGCAGTTGATTGTTCCAGTCTCGTAATCAATCTAAATCTTTCTGAAGAAATCCGTTGATAACCAAGTTTTTAAGTTTCATATCAAATCAAGTTTTAACACAGGTGCATAAGCTGGTTTTCAATGCTGGAATCTAGTAAACTTACTCATTTTTTACCTAAGGAACTTAAGCTGAGTATCTACATTCTAAGTTACCAATCAAGATGCTACCGAAAACCGATCAAATCACAGTCAAGCGATAAATGATTTTTTTGACAAGGGTAGGCATTCACGTGAAGCAATTTCAGGCATTTGAATCGTGTAAAAAGAATCTACACGAAACTTTTTATTAGAATTTAATACTTTTCGATTGCTCTCGGGTCACGTTTTTTATGTATTTCTTAAAACTAACGGTAGAGCAATGCATCAAATTAAATATGAACGAATGAACTATTGAACCAGTAGCCTATTGCCTAGTGATTCAATATTTATATTACAGCATAAATATCCACCTGAATTTTACTATGCAACTATTTTTGACATCTTGTAATTTTCCCCTCTAGGTTAATTCTATGGAGTTATATTTCGGAGTTAGCATAAACCTCTAGTTATATCATCATTTTTGACTTTCTCAGTCTTCTCTCTTTTCTACAAGATTTGGTTTCAGTTTTTTGTTTGCCACAGCATATCCAAGGGATTATGTTGTCCGCCTTTCCCAACGGGGGGCCGGATGATGGCCGAATGACTAGGGCGCTGGCTTTCGGGCAGAGTCTGTGGGTTCGACTATAGGCATGGGGTTCGAGTCCCACTATAGGCATGGATGTTTGTAGCCGTTCGGAATCAGCTTTAAGCAGTAGGTCCCGGTCTAATTAGACCTCTTGTAGCAAAAAAGTGACCGTAGCGCTCTCAACCAACCAACCAACCAACCAACCAACCTAATGGGAGGGGGGGGGGGGATGATACTTTTCGACACTTCACAGGGTTGCGAAGAAAACGTTTCGTCATTCGGTAGAATACGAGGTTCGAGGTCATGAATCCTGCTCTTTTGCTTATTAAAATGTACTAATGCTAAGCGAAAA
Organism: Dolomedes plantarius; assembly: GCA_907164885.2. NCBI lineage: Eukaryota > Metazoa > Arthropoda > Arachnida > Araneae > Dolomedidae > Dolomedes > Dolomedes plantarius. Next base: position 39,420,067 of record OU015494.1, on the reverse strand, counting down.
TGCTTTTCAAAATTATTACATATCAAGAAATAATGACTTTTTTTTAGCCTCGTTTGGAAAAATTAAAATACTGTTCACCCCATATGTCTAAGGTGCAATATTCACATTGTAAGAACAAACTAAATATATTTCTAGAAAATCTTGAAAAATTTTTCTGCAGATGAAATCATAGGTGTGCGAAAAAACTGACTACTCGTTTTAAGTAAAATATGACTAAAATGTTAATAGATGACAGCGCCGAAAGAGGTTTTTTCAAACGCGCATGAATGATTTATCAACAGAGGTGCGCGTATACAGCTAAAAATATGTTAACAATAAAATATTGTAAATAAGAGATGATAAAGAACTCTTCATATTCATACAAAATATGCTATGCAAACGTGAAAAAAAAATGAATAGCTTATCACGATGCAAAAATGGTTTTTACCTACTATGTCAGGGAATAACGCTACCAAGTTTTAATTAAAATTTAGCGATGTGTGACGTTCATACGATAACAACTGCAGTCTTTTTCTGTTTTCATTTTCTACTCGAACAATAGACAAGCTGTTGTTTTCAATATTCCTATCGCTGAATTAGATCTATAAATTATTAAGGAAGAATATACAGTCTTTCAACCAACGTTTGTATTCAAACACTACTGATAAAATGTGCGATGACCACTTGCATCAGTTTTAAGTATGTTTAAGCAGCCGAAAACTTTACATTAGCTGTAACAATCAATGGATTATTATTATTTTTTAATTTTAAAATAGTTTTATTGTTTTATTATTAGATAAGTAATCATTTGAAGATAGATTTCATAAAAGGGGGAGAAATTCTAAATTTCCTACATTTCATTTAAAAATACCTATCAGATGTTAGTGTTATTAATAAAATAAACAGTGATATTCGGCGATATCTCTTATTAAAAAATACTAGAATTAGAACATTAAACAAATCACTTTTTGCATGTTGTTCATCATAATAAATCATTACGTTTTACTCATTTCACATGTTACTAACAGATTACTTGGAGCTGTTGAGTTAAAAACATTAGTAAAGTTCGTACTAATCAATTATCTGGGCTATTTACGTGTTTTCTCTACTGCTGTGCTACGTTAGAAACAAAGCCGAATGGCAAAAGTTGAAAAGCCAAAAAGAACGCTCAAAGTAATCTCGTAATGCAGGAAGAAATTGAATTAAAAAAATAATAATTCTCGTACATTAATGTAAAGTTTGAGGAAGATAAATATGTTAACTGTAATGAGTATCAGCAAAATTTTTGAGGTGATAAACTTTTACTGATTAGTAGTTTCAAATCTTTAATTTATTGTATTTAATATCACAAAAAAAAAGTTAGCAACACAGGTAGTTTTACTTACAAAGTTGAATACAGTTTTCTTCGAATTTCATAACTATATTTCAATATTAAGTTGTAGAACAGGTGACTGAATTTCCAAGTAGTAAGGAACATTTTTGAAATAAAATTTAAAAATTACCTAATTAAATGAATATTGAATAAATGATTCTCGTGAAATTGCAGCTTGGATATCGAAGCGACAAAGTGTCTCGTTTCATGGGAACTAAGTTGGGTACGATTTCATCTCACCGGAAGAGACCCCGAAGCTAAGATAGACGCTAAATCTGAAACGCCAACTTCTCAAGGAAAAAGTCACCCTCCTCTTCGCAGAGAAAAGCAAATTTCCAAACAAACTTTGGGAATTTGCCTCCGATAATATTTTGAGGCAGGAAGCGAAGCAAACTTGAGGATTTCTGGGGGGCTGAGTTAGGACGGCTGGGTTTGCACGTTTGGCGATGAATCGTACAATCTGATACCACATAAAAAACTCTTAGCAAAATCCCTAAAAAAATCAATGTAGAATTTACTATCACGCGTTGGTTGTTTGATATCGTAGGCAAATACATGCAGCCGCTGTTGGAATGGTGATAATACCGTTTTATTCTGCAAAAAAATGTCTGCTGTAAGTGTATTAAAAAAATCTTGTCGAAAGGTCAATGTAATGTAAGCGTTCAGAATCCGACCTATACAGATATGCATTTTTTAAATAGGATATACACATAGATTTTAATACATGCAAGAGTATCACGACAGGATTTCGTGCGTAACTCAACTACAGAAGCTTGAGACTTTAGGTATAATAATCATTATTAATATTGCACATTGGTTTTGTGTCAGCATTCATTATTTTTTTCAGTTCCCCAATGAAGAAAAAATTGCTTTCATAAGTAATGTTTAGCGTAGTTTCAAACCATTTTTTTTATTTAAATCACAACACAAGTGCATTATGAGACTTGAAAATCAATTTTGTAAATGTTGGTCTTCGAATTCCTAAGAAGAAAAACAATTAAAATATTCAGCGTTTGGGTTCAATGTAAGACAAATCTAATTAAAACCGTTTAATGTTAACTGTAACAATTAATGAAGACCTGAATTTCCCACTGACCTTTTTCGTCCCCCTTTTTGAAGTTATTCTAACCTACAAAAAGTTATCAATAACACCTAAAGATTTTTCTTTTCTTTAAATGCGGCAGGCACTTGTCTCTACGACATTGATCCATCAACACCACGAAGTTTTGCTGACCATTTTATACGGGAGCATCATTTAGGTGAGCCAGCATTGCTCCCTATGAGGGAACAACACGATAACGTCCAAGCCTTACTCAGGATTTTAACCCAAACCCACTGCGTGGACGCTGACGACGTTAATCACTACGCCATGTGGGCGACACCCCTATAGTTTTAAGCAATGAAGTAATAAGGTTAATTTTTTACGTTTACTCTCAATATCTGCCAATGAGTCCCGATTCAAAAGGTCGATAGTTCTCAATTTCTCTATATGTTGTTTGTTAATGTAAGAAATCAATACTGGTAGTTAGCAGGAATGTTATGCATTCATCTGCCATCAATAAAGCTGTACGAATAAACTGAATTCGTTACATCCAACATTTCAGATGTAAAGATTACAAAGACACAAATGACAATGGCTGCAAATACGAAGGTTAATGTTTGCTAGATGATCTGGGTAAGCGAGTTTACACCGTTAACGCCTTCCTTCACACGTTGCTTTACTGCTAACCTTGTACGATGGCGGGGGAGACCAAAGTACAGTGGCATCTGGAAGGATATCCAATGTACAACATCGCCTACAACTAATAACTTGATCTTACGTTGTATGCAATGGTGAAAATCCCAGTGGTGCTTTATCCAATTATTTATAGACTCATTTTCAGTTTCGGAATTTAGGTATTTTAAACTATTTAAAAACTTTTCTTCCATCCCCCTTGTGATTAATATAAAACTGGATTGTGCTTTTAAGACAAACGAGAGGAATGAATAAACCACGAGTACTGGAATTTTTTTTAAATAAAATTTGTTTTCAATAAAGCATTTACATTGAAGTAATTAAAACTTTATTTAGAAAAAATTAAGCTTTTGTTGAATAAGATATTTAACATCTCTGACAAACTGATAACTTATTCGTACAATATATAAATATAGCAACTGTTTCTGAAGAAACTATTTATAAGTTTAATTTCAATCCCTATAAAATCGACCAAATTTTTTTCAAGAATGACCCATTCTTCGTGACAGTTAAAACGCGTTCTTTACATTTCTACAAAACTAACAAATCATAAATAGATACACAGCAAATTCCATTGTTAATAAAGTTTTCAATAAAACCAAAGAAAAACTGAAAGTTTAGAAATTTAACTCAGATGCGCTGGTAATCTAAGAAAAGGAATATACGTAGGAGCATGGATGTAAAGAGATTAAAGGGCAGTAGAACATGACAAGCTTAATTTAATTGAAAAAAAAAAGTTGTTTCTAACAAATATTAATTTTATTAATAGTACGAGAGATGACTTCATTTTAGCATTATCTTGTTTTAAAACTTAATCTAGCTAGTGATTTTTTTTAATGTATTAATGATAAGGGTGATTTTAAATGCTTGAATCAAAAGGGTTTTTTGGAAATGATCATGGTCAGCTTTACCTTAAGCATTGGATATTTAATTCCGAGAGAAACAATTAAAAATAAACTAAAAGATAAGTGATTAGTCATAATCTAGAATTGGAACTGAAGAAAGAATCACGAAATCCCAGACTAGAGATTTCAGTGCGATAAATCAACTGATAATGTTGGGTTGTACGATACCATGACTGAAGAAATGGACAGATAAAGATATTAAAAGCCCCGCTATAATATTATAAGACGGCCATTTTGCGGACTGATGATAAATATCTTTTAAGACTGAGGACATGCATAAAATAGCTAACCAAGCAATATGAATGCAGAAATAATTAAAGAAGGGTTGTAGATTATTTTCAAGCGAAGAGTCTTTATTGACATATATATTTAAGGTTAGAAAATACTTATTCATTCGTACGATTTTATCGAAATTAAAAATTATCGTTGCTGGTAGTGCTTTAAGTTCGTAAAAGGCAAAAGGAAGGGAAAAAATAGCTAACTACATTCCCAGATACTATTTATTTTTTTTATCAGTAATACATTTCAGAGATAACTAAGCAACTGTTCTTGAAATGTATGTAGTTAAAAGACAATACTATAGTAAGAAAAACAGGTCAAATTAAATATTAAATCTTGTTTTGACATAAATATATATCTATATAAAAACCAACAACAACAACAAAAAGTTTCGAAAACCTAACATCTGTCCATTGGGACATACAGATGGTGGACAAAATAATACGAACACCTGTGAAATAATGGAAAATCTTTATTAATAGGGGGTTGGACCACCCTTTGACTGAAGTACAGATGTAATGCGACGTCGGATAGATGCATAAAGGTCATGGACAATAGTTAAAGGATTATTAAGCCATTCCTCCTGTAGAGTGGTCTTTAATTCCGAAAGTCCGGATGGAGGTGGAAATTGTGAACGAAGTTTGGACTCCAATATTGCCATAAATGTTCAATAATATTCAAGTCCGGAGACTGAGGGGCCAGGCGAGATGTTCAACTGCATCGTCATGCTCTTCGAACCATTCTTGAACACACCTAGCAGTGTGGATAGGGGCGTTGTAGTCTTGAAAAAGCGGGTCGCTCTCCAGGGAATACAGTCTGGACAAAAGGATGGACATGATCCCCTAGAACGCTTAGATAGTGATTGGATTTGATCCTCCCATGCAGAATAACAAGTGGCCCAAGACCGCGCCAAGATATCGCATCCCATACCATAATGGAGCCACTCCCCTGCTTCACAGTCGGCAAGAGGCATTCATGATGAAACGCTTCTTTGGGCGTTCTCCAGACATAAACGCGTTCGCTCGTCTGAAATAGGGTGAATGACGATTCATCTGACCATATTACCTGTTGCCACTGCTGTGGGGACCAGCCTTTGTGATCTCTGCACCATTGGCGTCGCTTGAAGCATTAGTTGCTGTCACCAAGGGTTTACGAATTGCCACTCTGCCATAAATACTCGCAGCATGAAGTGTTCCCTTTTGACAGTTTTGGTTTGAAAACGCGGTCCTGGAGAGACTGTTCATTTCGGATGTTATCTCGGATAACGATTGCTTGTGCTTTCAGGCTACTATGCGCTTCAAGACACGTCTATCCCTATCAGCAAGCTTGGACTTTCGACCACTGTTGTGCTTTGAAGATGTCGTCTTACCCTCTTTCGTGTACGCTGTCATAACGGCTGATACCGTACTCCTTGCAAACCCCAAAAGGTTTGCTGTTCCGTAACCGATGCTCCACTTAAACGCGCTCCAACTATCATTCGTCTTTGGAACTCTGACAGTTCAACTTATCACAGACAGTTCGATAGAAGCATGCAACGTAGGTGACTGCTGTTGAGAGACTGATGCCTTCCTCTTCACGCTCACTAGTTGGCAGACTTCTGTTGCAGGTGGCGCGGCTGTACTGGAGGTTGTGAAATACGTCATACTTTTTCACAGGTGTTCGTATTATTTTGTACTCCATCTGTAAGTACGTGTACATGTTGAATGAGGAAAAGATCTTCCTTTTTCTGTTATCTCACTAACGTATCATCTATAATTACACTGAACTCGCGATTATCCATGCTGATATTGCGTACGGATACCGGAAGAGAGAAAATCCGAAAATGGCATTGTGAAGAGCCAAAAATGTAATCAGAGGTCTAAAACGAACAATATAAAGTACTTTAAAAACGATTTCATTTAAGTACCAAAACTAACATATTTTTTTTTCATTTCATTCAGAAAAACTTTATCCTTTTATTTACAATTTATGCTGACATTCTTTTCACCAATTTCAATTTAATTTTAACCTTTTATGATGCCCCGACAATGGTAGTTTGTTTGCTTTATGAATGCTTGAATAGTAATACAAATTTCCTTCATGGAATTTTTGGGGAAGTACACACCCGGAACTCGGTATAAAATTTCAACAATGTTAGATAACACCAGGATGAGACTGACTTTAAAAGGGAACACGCTACTTGGCGATCTTTAAACTCGGACATTTTTTTCTCCCAGTCTCACTGAGGTAACCCCCGAAAAAAATAGCTCACCCCCCGGGAAAAAAAAACCCTGAGGGTCTCCCCCAAAACAAGATTCACTCGACACCCTGAGTCCACTGATTAATCGTTTTCTGCTCGACCCCCCTCCTCTATTTGTCCTAAAGACGACGTGCACCGCTTATACCATGAGATTAATGGACAATTGATTGCTTTTGGGGGGAGGGCTATGTAGATGCTCTTCGATATATATATATATTGAAGGAAAGTTGGGGGCTTGAGGGCATAGGCGCGAGTACTTTTCCAAATGCTCCCCCTTCCTAAGCTTCCCAAGAAATTTGTTGAATTTTCTTTTCATTTTCCCGTTCTCCGGCTTTTAGTATCTCCGTAATGTGGTGGCCACAATATATCCGATCATTTGTATTCGAGATTCCCATAAGTGTCACTTAAGAAAAGGAAATGAGCCTGCTAATGTTGATAAGGGGCCGTCTCTGCACTAAAAAGAGAATTTCCATTTCCCCTATCCAAGTGCGGAGAGGATGTTTGTTTAAAATCTTAGCATGATGAATGTATGGAATAAGTGGAAAAATCCCACCCGAAAAAGGGCAAACATTTTTGGGACCGCAATTAGCCCAGTTTACTGAAACCAGTCCTCGCGCAATTATGGCTAATGCATCGCGGAACTAGTGTTTCTCTTATTTCGAAGCACAAGTTTTTCAATCGGATAAATGTCTAGGGATATATTGGAACGGAAATGTTTGTTTTTATACATTAAACAACAATATTTTTTTTATACATTAAACAAGGCCTGGGATAATAAAGGAAATTTACGAGACAGTAATTGAAAAAATCATACTGTATGCTGCAGAAGTGTGGTATAGAGACTATGGAAAAATGAATAGTAAATTGAAGCAAATACAGAGACCCTATCTATTATTCATCACTAAATGTTATAAAACGGTGTCTACCGATGCTTTAAATATACTGGCAGGGTGTGTGCCATTAAACCTTAAGTTAATACAATCAAACAATTATTTAATCTTTATGATAACAAAAAGGAAATTGAAATTAATGGAAAATATTACAATACTAATAATACATGCACTAGAACTAGAAATATTAGGAAAGTGAATGAATTGGTCAGATTTGAGTGGGATAACAACTCAGACCAAGTACAAATATTAGAATATATACTGACGGATCAAAAAAGGATCAGAAAACGGGCTCTGGAGTGGTAGTTTACGAGAACGAAAATATTCATAAGAAGATCATGGAAAGAATAGAAGGTGCCAACTCCTATACAGCTGAATTACACGCGATTAGAATGGCAATAGATTACATATTAAGAACAAATATCAAAAAGTGTGATCTTTACACGGATTCTCGTAGTGCATTATATGCACTTAACACATTAAACGATAAAGGAGATATACTAAATGATATCAAACAGAAAATTATAGATAATAAATTAGTAATCAAATTTCACTGGGTAAAAGCACACATTGGAATTAAGGAGAACGAAGAAGCTGATGCAACAGCGAAAGAGGCTACGAAATTAACGAACATCAATCATAAATATAAATGGACAAGAAATAAAATCAAATATTATTAAAAGGGAAGAAATGAGAAGGTGGCAGGATTATTGGGACACCAGCACGAAGGGCAGAGTGGTGAAAGAAATTTATAGTGAAGTCAAGAAAGAAAGATTAATTTCAAACTTTTATTTAAATCAAGCCATCCACAGGACATGGTGCCTTTGGCAGTTACCAAAATAAATACCACAACAATCTGATCAGTGCACTTGCCAATCTTTACAAAACTGTTGAACATTGTTTATTTGAATGTCCGGACTTAATACACTACAGACCCACTTACCTTATAATGCTCTACAACTGGGATAGGAAAAGATTTTTTAACGATTTTTATTGTAAAAAATATATATGCAAAATTGTCTCTGTACTTTTGGACCAACATATTCTTTTCCTGATGAATTTCTCGTTTTTTTTTTTGTTTTTTTTTTTTTTTTCATTTTCTTCTTTCTTCCTCTGGGTGTTCCTGTGCGTACAAACTCAATAATGAAACAATTACTTGGTGGTTTTAACTCTTTATTTAGGCAAAGTTATTTATACTCTATACTCTGTATAACTTATCAGAGTCTTGATAGTTAGTTGCTGGTTTGTACGCTCCCTTGCTCTGAGCATTGTGCTTGTAATCTATTTACAAAAAAAAAAAGAAAAAAAATATATATATATATATAGTTATATATACTTATGCAAAATTGCTTACAAGTGTCGGATTATTACATTCGACTATATAATTCTAATGATTCAAATTCTATGTATTAATGAATAACTTATGTGTTTTCTACTTGTATGGTAATAGTATATACCTCAATATTACTTTTATCTAATATCTACTTACTTCTCATTACTACTTATGTCCGTACAAAAAAAAAAAGGAGAAAAAAAAAATAATAATAATAATAATAATAACAAGGGAAAATAATATAAATAAATAAATAAATAAATAAAATAAATTAATAAATTAATAAATTAGTTCTAATTTTGTGGTGCGTTATGGTACTTAACTGCTGAAAATAATATGAAACTGGCATTATATTGGGAAAAAAAAAAAAAAATTTAACTATGTTTCTTACTAAAACAAAAAAAAAAATTTTGGGATTTATTGTCTCGCTTTAATTGTTGGATACCGTTTATATTTAGCTAAATTTAACTAATTAACAGTGCCAATTGCTGGTATGTTGGTTTTAAGTCCTTATAGTTTTTCTTGTGTTCGAAGTTGCTGGCGCAGTTTTGGACCTTCACTGTTATTCTAAGGGTGAGGTACCGGGTTCGGGCCCCGCTGATGTCGTGTGGAACTAATCTACTAGAAACGGTTTGTTTTTAGTATTTTTAATATTTAATGCACTCTTGTCACCTAGTACTTTAAAAAAAAAAAATAAATAAATAATAAAAAAATATATATATTTAATTGGCTATTTATATTTATTTAATTTAATCTAAATACTACTAAACAACTTAAGACTTATACTTCACTATTGGTTGTTTCCACAGGGGGCCTCTGGTGCTGTGGCCTGGTATCTACCCGATTTAAATATGTTTGTATCATGTAAAAGTTGTGTTTATATTCTCAAAATTATTTTATACAATCAATTTCTTGATTACTTTTATTACTTTGTAAATTAAAATGTAGAATTCGTCAAATTGTAGTTACCGTATGGAAATTGGTTATTACGTGTTGTTTTGCAGTCTCTGACGAGCCAAAAAAGGGAAGGGAAAATCCTTGTACATGAAATGCGTTATTATTTGAAAATAAATAGCTTTTATTTATAGTTAACACTGTGGGGTTGCACCATTTGCTGTAAATCTTAATAAAATGTTTAAAAGGCTTCGCTGACAAATTGTCAATGTAATAGGCTTAATGACTGTCACTGGGTATATTCAAACTTTAAACATCATACTTAGTCAGGCTTAGCAAATTAACACGTTATATACTAAGATAACAAATATACAAATAGGAGCAAGAACTTACCAAAACTACTACTGCTTATCCGGGATTTAGTGGGTGAAGTGCACAAATTGAAATTTGCTACAATTGATATCAAATACAATCAGTACAAATGTAATTGCTTTTTGTGTATCCAATCAATATTCTTGGTCTAGGAGCTGTGCTGCTGCTAATTAATATGATATGGGGACTATTAATTAAATTTAAGTATGGCCCTAAAATAAAATTAAATACAATGGGAATTATTAAATTGTTTTAATTAATGAATTCTTGCGTTGTTTATTAGAAATAGTAATTAGTTGAGCAATGTGATTATACTATGTGTATAAGTGCAAATACAAATTTTAGTTATCGTGGTGGTTAGCACAGCGGTATGGCCCCTAGTAGTTTGTCAATGGTTGAGATGCCGTGTTCGGGCCCAGCCGATGTCGGGAGGAATTCGTCGCTAATAAATGGTGTCATGGTTAAAGAAAATAAAAAAAAAAGAGAAAAGTAATTAGGATTGTTTGTCCCCTTAATAAATAAATAAATAAATAAATAAAGAAAATTATAATTTAAATTTGAATTTATATAATTATGGTTAATTTACTACAACACTGCTCTATAATTTAAATGTTTTCTCCGGGCTTTGCTGGGCTCGTTCCTGGTATTCCTATATTTATTGTATTATAATTTGGGTGCTGCACCAGGGCACTAATGTTTAAATTATTATAATGCGTCGAAGTAGTGATGCAATTCTGTCACTTATTGTTTGAAACACTTTGAAATTAATATAACTATTGGTACTATTGGTCTAATTAATTATATGATAATTGGCACCTGTTGTAATTATGGTTAGAATTGTCAATGAAATTCTAAGTGTTGTGCACTACAATTCTATTACAAATTATATTGTACTATGATTATGTCATGGGGAACTATATTGTTAAGCTCACAGAGCTTTTCCCTATTTTTTTGTATAGTAGATTGTATTATTGTATTACTGTGTAGAATTTAACTCATCATTGTTTCCCTTTCACAATGTGTTAAGAATTTCTGTGGATGGAAAAGAATAAGAGGAGGAAAAAAGTTTCTTCTGTCTAGCGATTGTCATTAATAGGAGTAGTTTTTGTTATTATCGACGGGATTCAGATTGAGAGGCGTTTTAATTTTGCCGATTTTTCCCTGCGGGCCCTGTTGGGCCGGCGGGTTTACTGTCGGTTGACTGGTTTGGAGTATATTATTGCCGATACGCGAAAGCGTGGGGGGCTGTGGTGATGGTTTCTAATTGTACATTAAACAAATCCATGTTTTATAAACTCATATTCATCGATTCTGACTGTTCAAGGCAGCTGAAAGCAGAGTTCTAAAAGCAAAATTTTCATATCATTATCAACCATACCATTATTTCAAGTACTTTTAAAAGATGCAAAAACATAAAAGCTTTGCAGAAAGCTTCGGTATAAGTTTACAAAGGGGGTTTTCAGGGTAAAACTTGTGTAAAAGGGTTTGCATATGTCGGTATTCCAGTAATTGAAAGATTTTTAATTAACATGAAAGACAGGGGAGCAATGACTCTTTTTCATAGACCCAGGTTCATCATGTTTTATAAACTATCTCTCGAATAACTATTATCTATATATCATGAAATACAGGTAAGAAGACGGCATTCTACCATACAGTTTCGAGAATTCCGTATAACACAGTTTCGTTTCGAAAACGGCACGTGACGTGAGGAGAATTGCTTTTTAAAAACAGGAGAGAATCGAAACGGAACGGAAAAAACGATAACCAATAAAACTATTCATTGAAAAGTGAACTGAAACACTTAAAAGAATATATTTCGCATAGGAATTTTGTTAGTGTTAATTGTATTCTGCTAAAACTGGAATGATACGTCATTGTAATAAGCCGCGAGTAATTATTTATATATATATATATATATATACAGTGGAATCTCGATCCATCGTTTTTCCGTATGTGTCGTCATTTTATCCAGTCCCAACTATCATATTGCTTTGTTATGTTTCCGCATCTATCGTTTTCCCGCATTTATCGTTCATTTCAATCGGTCCCTTGAAAAACGATAGATCGAGATTCCACTGTGTGTATATATATATATATATATATATATATATATATATATATATATATATATATATATATATATATATAAGTTGCAAATGCTGAATTAGTACAAATAAATAATAAGATTGGTATACATTATTCGTTGTTATTGGATATTCTATCTGCTCTTGCTTTAAGCTCAGCTCCGTGCAGTTTTGATTTTTCATTCGTATCCTATTTATACTGTATTTTTATCTCTTTTATATATATATATATATATATATAATATATATATATATATATATATATATATATAATATATATATATATATCGGTGTCTAAGTATGTTTATTGGTTAGATCATACTTATCGGAAACAATCCATTGATTTTTAGACAGTATCGGCACCGCTGATGAAGAGATGCTGTCTAAAACCTATTTAATACTTATCTTTTCATGTTTTTAGTTCCTGGCTGCATGTAGTAATAGAGCTTATGCTGGTTTTTCACTTTCAACTTTGTCTTTTATATATATATATATATATATATATATATATATATATATATATTATATATATATATATATATACACACACATTTAAGTGAGAAAAAAAACCAACCGGAGATCTAATTGGACCAGCTGAAAAACAGCGATGTAGAACTTGCCAAGTGTGTCTAGGAGAGGCCGGGTTTTGATGTTATGAATCCTGAAGATACTAATAGAAGAGGAGACAAATCTGGTAGATATACATCTCAGAGAGACCAAATTAATTCAGAGGACAGTAGAACAGATGGGATGTCTCAAGTCCCCCTAAGTTTGGCCTAAAAAGAATAATGGAAGGCATAGCCAAGAATTCTTTATCTGAATGCAGATCCTTCTACTGAAAGAAGGCGCAAAAGAGAAAGAGCTCCCAGACAGATTATTTGGAAAAAGTAGAGCACAGAAGTTAAAATGATGAAATTAAAGTTGAAGATTCTGTGGCGTTATGGCTGATGTTGATATGTCCGAAAAAATTCAATTTTATGTTTTAAATTTGTCACACGTATTGGTTCTTTAATGTGGCAAACCCGATATGTGGAAATATGAAATAATACTAAGTTATTCGTAATTTGGCAAAAGTTGATGTTTCTTTTTTTTCTCAACCCTCCCTAAAATTTAGTCCCTAATTGAAAATTTTCATTGAAGACTAGCAATATGCTTGAGGTTGAATATGAGTATTAACAAAAGAATATTTGGATTGAAAAACTTAATTGAGCGATATTATATTTCACAACAAAGGTTACTTTTTTAATTTACCGAAAACATGAAAAATGACACATCAACATCTGCCATAACGCCACAGATATTTATTACCAGATGTAGACGCCCTCCTTTAACGGTGTTTAGCAGGGATAAGGAAGAAGACATGTAGCATTAACATGTAATACTTTTGAATAATTATTGTTTTAATAAACATAGTTCTCTCAGTTACAAAAAGAAAATAGTATAGTTTGGTAATTTTTTATAACCTAATCCTGTTTTTTATTCATTTAAGACGAATTCGCAAAACACATTTTTGAGGAACATAACTTTAGTGTTTTATGTGGGTTATCTGTCACATTTAAAAGAACTAAAATTTGCGTGACTAGTAACAAAAGACTATAAAAAGATTATAATTGAAATTATTGTTTCCTCTATCTGTTTGGCGGTAATTTTCCTCTGTTGGCAGACTGGAGAGCTACTGATTTTTTTCATTTCTAGCCAACTAGCCAGTTTCTTACTTAGAGTCACTAGAGAAAGGAGTCCCCTATCTGCAGTAAGAATTAAGAAGTTCCGAATTGCATGTTGTTTCGCAAACATATTCTTCCCGAGTTAAAGAGCCAAAAATAATCAAAAACCTATTTTACATGTAAATAGGAAAAATTGTTCTCTCTTCTTAAAATGATAGGATTATCATAGAGTGGAATCATCCTCCCGAAACTTAAAAGCGCGTATTGAACTTTTGATAAAAGTAATACATCAATGTCATTCAGCACTTGGTGACAATGCCACAAATCTGATTTTCGAGCATGAAAACTATGTAGCCATTACAATATTCGACACCGTTTTGAGAGAATCCTTCCACCTCTGAAGTTATAATTGCAATTTCTTTAGAGCGTGTGTCAACTGGGACCAGTAAATTCCGTATTTACGTGTGTATAGGCCGCGCTTTTATTCCATAAAATAGGTCGGTAAAAATGGGGTGCGGCTTATACACGGAATTTTAAGATTAAATACAGTAAACACCCCTCAGTTTAGAACACTTTATCATGAAACCTTAGTATCTATATACCTTACAACCTATTACACCGTGTCATGCCCACGGCAATTCAATGTATTGTAAATATATTGTTTGTGTATATTATACCATTCAACTATTTAATAAAACTCTTTAGAGTTCCCAAGAGTTTGTCTTCGTGCGAAATAATTCCTAAATGTACTAGTATATATGTATATTATCTTTTTTACACTGTAGTTTCACCACCATCAGCTAAGGCTGCACCTTATATTGTTAGGCGAGAATTGAACTCTAAGGAAGGTACGACATTGCTACATTTCGCAGAACGATGCTACTTTGAGTCTACAACGGAATTCGGAAAAAAAAAAATCCCCAAATGTTGTCTCAAAATTCAGGTGCGGCTTATACACGAGTAAATACGGTAAATTTCGTTTAACTCTTCGCAAAAGAAGAGGGGCCTGTGTATGATTTGAGATTAATTTAGTGAATTTTTAAATTTCCTCTAAATAAAGTTAAGAGGATAGATTCAAGTCACTGAATTACTCTGGAGGTTTCACAACAGGCTTCAAGGGTGTGCGCATAACATATTCCCACAATTATGAACTTCACATCTGTTTCCAGAGATCATGACTAAGCTCATGTGTATATAGGCAGAATTTCAAACTTAATCCCACATACAAAAATTAGCACGCCATTCAACTCTCTACCGTGAAGACAGCGATTTGCATATGCCTGAAAGTACTGCAGTCAATATTCCATTGCTATCGGATTCTGCGCACGTAACGTTGAAGGGATACATCCGATTTCGTTATCTAAAGTTAATTTAATAATCAAGCATACTGTGGTAGTTGACAATGAAACATGTGCAATGAATCATACAGAGAAACGACAGAAATCTTTTTGTTCTCGATCATAGGGAGCTTTTACATGGTGAACTTTGCTGTCTATTTGGGGGGTGGGGGAAGCTCATATGAGAATTTCTTGATTTATTTTTCTGGAAATCTTTTGAACTCAAACTTTCGGTTCAATACCATCCCTGTTTCTTTTCAAAATAATCAAATTTTGTAAGTGTAACGGACAAAACGTAGGTTTAGTGATTCAAACTACTTTTTACCATTAATATTATAATATTATATATAATGTACGTAAATGTTTGCAAGCGTCAATCAATCAGGAACCCTACATCCATCAATTTTAACTGATCGATAATCACCGTAGCGACGAATACGAGGTATAAAATGCTACAAGTACATGCACCCCAGAAAAGGGGAAGTAAGGATTGAAACGAGGTTTCAAAAATCCCTTTGTCACGACAGCAACTCACAAATCATAGAAAATCCTTTAAAAATCAGCAAGATTCAGGATGATTTTAAAAAACTTTTAAGCCTATTTTAAATGAATTTATGCATAAAAAAATAGGGATTCGGAAAAATACATCTAATTAAAATTATTCACGAATGCAGCTCTTTTATGAAGAAATTTAAAAAAAAAGAAAAGTAGTGAGATCAGAAAATTATTTAGGGTGCATAATAGACTCAATTTAATTTCCAATCTGGGCTTGTGGCGACCCAGTGGTACAGCGCGCTGGTTATCGGTGCTGAGGGTGCTCGGATCGAATCCTGGCGTCGCGCCACGAAAAATGCTTCGGTTCATGTTGTCCTTCATAGGGAGTAATGCTGTCCACCTATATGGTGCCCCCACAATAAAATGGGCAGTAAAATTGCGGCGTAGTATAGGCAAATGTTTGACGACAAGTGCCTCCGCATTGGGGGGAAAAAAATCCAATCTAAAGAACTTTCAATAAAAGTAACTTTCAGTAATCAGATATTAATAGAAATCACCACTCTAGCTTTTAGACAAAGATGCCAGAACATTTTGTAGAAAGCTTTAAAAATTATTGGCTCGAAAATACTGAAAAGTCATTCCAAAATCATATACAACACTTGCTAGCTCTCGCAAAGTTAAAGACTTGACTTGAACGAAAAAATTCGTGCATGTGCACCCAACCAAACTGATTTCGTGTGCCTTCGAAAGTCTAACTCCAATATGATGTAGCGCATCATACTGGAGAGTTCAGATAAACGAATACCTCTTATCGTTACCTATTTCTCCCAGTTTGTGATGTTTGTCTCAACTTATACATATTTTAAATTCAGCAGGAAGAGTCACCAGCAATATCACTGAAAAGTGTACAATAGAGTTGAACGTTAGAGACATTGCTGGGTACGCCGGTAATGCGTATTATAACCTAATAATCCCTTCAAGAAAAATTAAGTGTTTTATACTACAGTGGAATCTCGATCTATCGTTTATCAAGGGACCGACTGAACTGAATGATAAATGTGGGAAAACGATAGATGCGGGAACATAACAAGGCAATATAATCTTCGGGACTGGGTGAAATAAACGACACATATGGAAAAACGATGATTCAGAAAACGACCGATCGAGATTCCACTGTACTTTGTTTACGTTCAAAATAACCGAGAAAAAGACACAGTACAATATTTCAGTTGTAAGCATTTGAAAATATGCATTTCTCTTTAGATCATTTTCTAATCATACTTGAAGACACAAATTGGTCCATCTTCAAACTTAATGAATCCGTCACTAAAAAACTCAGTATTTGCAGACTACTAACCTCCCTATTCAAAAATAATTTATCAGCATTATCAGCTCTTTCGTTTATTTATAAATAAACGAACATAATTTGTTTAAGACAGAATTGGGAAACAGGTTTGATGAGGCAGATTTAATACTAATTTTTTCGACAAATCCCCAGCGATTGAGTCTAAATCCCAATATTGTAGTTTCTGGATGAATATGTAGCAGAGATATTCATGATCGATGCGTTAGGACCTAAACAAGTGCTTCCGTAATTTATTCACACCTCCCCAAAAAGCCAGAAAGTCACATTTTCAAGGAAATCTTTAAAGGACCTAGACAACTCGGAAGTAGCCCGACATTTTATCACCCCCCTCCTCTCACTGCTAAAGGACGTCGGTAAAAAGGAAGGGGGACAATACAAAGTCCCCCGAAATCGAGGCGTGAGATTTTCTAGCGCTCATGCATATATATGTATGTACACCTACGGGCATCTCTACGGACCCCGAGATAATAAAAAAATGGTTACGCTTAAAAAACTGCCAAAAAAGCAGCGGCACGCGAATTTCCACACAGATTAGTGTAATCCCTACTAAGTCCCATTTTGCGGCAATTTTCGGAGCCGACAATGGATGAAGCAAGCGGTGGAAGATAGGAAAACATTTCTTTCGCTTTCAAAAGGATTAAAATTCTCAGGTAATAGTAATCTCTTTTTTGGCGGGTCATTTTAGTATTATAATATCAAGATGATGCTAAATGGAGGAGCGAAGAAAAGATAACTGTTTGCCACGGTTTTTAAGGCGTACCTATGTTTTCGGCCTTGTATTATCTCGTAACACCGTGTTTATTGTAAAGTGCCACCAGTACATTTATTTAAAGTGACAAGCTTTATACTCCGCAGCATTCATTTTTGCAATCGACACTCGCCTTTTATGCAAAATACCTTTACTAAATGCATGTTAGGGAAAGGGAAAATCCCTTTTTTAGTTAAGCTTCGCAGTTCTTAATACCACACCTGCCGCTTAAGAACCATAATTCATTGCCGAAGAAGGGATTCGAAATAGTCGCTTGATTTTTTTCCATGCACTTATTAAATCATATTCTTTACTTCCTACTTGAATTTTTCTGAACTGATCGACGAACATTTTGATGGCTATTATATTTATTGATAGATTCTAACGCTTTTGTCCGTTACCTAAATCCTATTCACATGTTCCTAGTCCGGATATGTCAGTAAACGAATACCTTAAGCATGTGAATTGGTTACAAATGCAGTAAATATCGTTTGCTCGTTTCCAGGTTCCCACTCTTCTTTTAATTTCAAAAATCTTCTAAGCTTCCATGCTCTGTTTATAGAAATGCTCCGAAATACAATAAATATTGTTTTAAAATGTAAAATGATCATTCTAGTGCCCTGAAAATCATTCGAACTATTTTTCTTGACATCCGGAATAAAGCACTTAAAAGAGAATAAATTTAAAATTTTATTCAATATTATTATCGTCCTCAAGGTAGGAGATCATGAGAAACGCAGGATTTAACAGGGATACAAACAAATAGAAATGCTTCACGATCACACCCAAAACCCTCAGACAATATATAAATAACACTTCTGATTTTGTCCGCTTAGTCTACATGATATCTGAGAGCATCTTATTAAAGAAATCGAGATTATTAATGCAATAAAATGTTTCAGAAATCAAAGTATTAACATGAGTTTCGTAACTCTTTTCCAAACAATCCATAGATATCGTGGATATAATGCACAGCTCAGATACACACTTTTAATTCGTTAAGCTCGCTTCCCGGGGACTTTTAAAAAAGTTCGAGTTAAAATACATCTCTTTTTTTTAACAAATATTTTTAATAATCCGAGAAATGAATGCTAATTCATTTTTAGCACACTTGCCACTGTTATAATTAGAACTATACAGAAATATAATCAAGGAATGTTCTTACCAGTATGAATCCGTTGATGGGCTTTTAAGTTGCGAGCTTTTGGTATAAACTTTATTACAACCTGTAAAAATAACTGAAATTATAACATGCGAACAAATTATAGTAAAGTTACAAAACACATCATTTTGATGATACATTATTTATGTCGCAAAAACACATTCAAAAATCTATATTCTCATTAAGTTATTTTTCGTAACAGTATGATGAATATAATTTTTTTATCATACATTTTTTATATGATTTAGCATCACAGCACTGAGGTTTAAAAATGGTAAAAACAAATTTCATAAGCCTAAAAAATTCCAACTTATTTCTCTACTAACTAAAAATACACTTTCTATAAGCTAATATACTAAAAGTACATGCACACTCACATTAGAATATATTGAAAGAAATAAAAAATAATTTGACTTTAAACAGCAAACAAACAAATTTTTTTTTTTTTGAAAACGCTAAAATCTTAGCAAAACCAAATTATTGAACATGAAATGATAAAGAAACACCGACAATATATGAAATCTCCAAACTGTCACTAATAATTCGGGTTCGTGATCGTCGAAAAGTGAAACGCTCCGTTATCCAGAAAAAGAGAAACAAAAAAAGAAAAAGCTCAGTTTGCTACCGTTTCGGATGCATCTAGTTAAGAGACCATCAGTATTCGCATTACACGTCTAGAAAACATGTCACAAGATATGGGACGTAATTTTGTCGCTTGTTGTATATTAAGTAGACAAACACTTTTCCACATCAGTGCTTGTCTCTTTTGTCAAAGCCAGTTTAGGTGGTTGACATTAATGATGTATCAAGATGTCAAGTTTGTGTCACTTGAGATAGTGATTGATAGATAAAGCATGCCTCGCATTTATTAATTTCGAAGTGACACGCGGAGTTTTAATTAATCCGTTACTTGGCATTAGCTGATTAGGATATATCCTAGCACCGAAGTGAGCTTAATGATACCTGAGAGGGATTGACAAAAGAGCAGGCAGGTTTTCATTAACACACATATCGTGATGGGGTAATTGCTGGAGCAGTGTATGCTTCGCAGTCTTTTATCACATTCCCAACCACTGAAATTAAATGAAACATTACTTCGAGCTCAAGAAAAATAAGGATATTAAAATAGGTGGGTCAAACGTTTTAAAGAGTAATTATATTAAATCAGCTTTCCAATAATTCTTGATATTTCTAAAGATCATCAATGAGATAAACTGTATTTGTTGAAAATTGATATTTTAGGTTTCACGCCTATTTAACAGCATGTAATAATATATAGATACACCCACTGTGAGCATACTCGTTCTACATGCATTTTGTTGAGACCATCGATTCTTCATTGTTTCGCTTTACTTCATTTGTTACGCTAGAGAAAATAACTTATATGAGAGATCTTGCTGTTAGGATCACTTCAGATTAATTGAATATTCATGTCAAAAGCAGTTTCATCTTTTTATATAACCCTTAAGGCCAAAATGGATTTAAAAAAAGGATGAAATTGCTTTTTTTTAAATGACTAATTAATCTGAAGTGATCATAAGAGCAAGATATCTTAATATAAGATATATAACCGTGAGGCGGAAAAAAAAAGGAAAGAGTAAATAAAAAAAAAACAATCTCGTGTAGCAAAAAGTTGACTGTAGCGCTTCAAACCAACCAAACCTTAAGGCCAAAATAAACTCGACCACAACCGAAAGGATCATCTTTAGAATAGCAATTCTTTAGTCAGATCATTTTATTGTCTAGTCATCAGTAAGGAATTTACAAAAACGCTTATTCGTATACAGAAAAACGTAAATAATCATATAAAGCAGCTATTTAATCATCACTTTTATCAATATACATGCATACTGTGATTTTAACAATAAGGATAAAGTAAAAACTGGATCGTCCGAATCTAAGAGTCTTCAAGTAGGTTTAAATTATTACCCCTGGCACAAATATGTACAGTAAATTGTTTAAGCTGCATACTACAAATGATGCTTAAATTGTAGAAATCCTTCAATAAAAAGTACTATCAATTCATTTCCATGTTCGTTACTGTTTTCTTACATTTCTATTGATCGCTGTCTTGAGTAAGTGGAAGAGAATGACCAACAGCAAATTTAGTAATTAAAATTTCTAACTTTGTTGTTCATTTAATTTAAGAAAAAATTAATGAACACTAATAAGTAATCAACCACAAATTTTCAAATGTGTTTTAAGTCATAAAAAATACTTCATTAATTTTTGTAAATAATTATCTTCTAAATACTATATTAAGATTTATTTTGACTGATATATAAACAAACCAAAATATAAATAATATATTATAAAGAAACCATTTTCCAAACAGTCATTTTTGTTTCGCTGCAAATGGTAGATGTTCCGACGAACACATTTGGTTCGTACACAGTTACAAAAATATTTGTTAGACATGAATTCTTTGTGTATTAATACCGTTTGTTCAAAGATGAAGACAATCTAATGGTGTTTGCACACATACATAAATATCTACCTCAACTTCTGAGACGTGCGCGCACATACACATTATATATTATAATTTTATTCTCAATTTAACGAATTTTAAGTATCAGTATCTAATAAATATAACATCATTAAACCCTTCGTTTATCTGTTAACGTTATAAAGTAAATAACATCCACGAGCAATATTCTTTCATTTCTCTAATAAAGTATTAAAAGTATTAATTATGCCTAACTGGTGTCAAAATACCATTTTCAACCTACGTAAGTGTGTGTCGTCATACTTATTTTTTAGAGTCATTCGAGCGTCACAACCCGAAGCACCAATTAAATTTAAAAGATGAAAATACTACAAAAAATAATCACCATCTCTCCTACGCATAATTATTTCAGGCATAGATGAAAAAAGGCTACAAAGAAAGTGGTGTTACAGCAGGCTAATGATATTTTTTATTGCACAATGAGTTGAGGTCGGGTTCATCTATAGAACGTTTACTCTACAATTTAAGCGTCATGAAAATCCCCACTTTTTGAGCTAGAGCCTAAAATTGAAAAATACGATCCTCGCACAAAAATGCAAAAACAAATAAATAGCACTGGTTGGGTTTCGTGTGACACTTTATGTGTACATATAGTCATTATTATTCACGTTATATAAATAAAATCTAAATAATGACTATCAGAAACTTTTTTTTAAATCTGTTATTTGAAGCTAAACATTTAGTTTTTGCAGCTATTCTTGGATAAATATGACTACAATGTTCGGTTGCAAAAACGTCACTATAAATCGCTTTCTTTTAAAAAAATTACATTTTTGAAATAGAACATATCGCGATATTTGAAACATATTAACTACATGCTTAGCATTATAGTGATGAAGAACAGCATATATGGTAAAAATAACCTTTATCACTACTCAATAAATTAGTAATATTCATTAAAACGATACTATATGAGCAACATCTCCTCTGGTGTCTGCCAAACACTTCAAACACCATAGGGATAATGAAGGCTGAATGCCCTCGTAAAAACTTATCTTACCCGCTGACAATCTCAGCTTGAAGTTCCTGTGTTGCATGTCTTAAAACGGCTTGATGACATCATTATACGAGCAAACGCCATTAAAAAGGTAAACTCTTTTAATTCCACCTACTTTAAGGAAACAGCGCAGCTGTATGTCTTGTACTTTTGCAGATGGCACATTCGTTATCATAATCAGAAGAGTGTTCATTTAATGTACAGTTGTCCATTACACTAAATTATTCAATTAAATTGGCTCGTTACTCACTACATGAGAAACAGGAAATTATCTATTAACATGTTTCATTCTTACCGGATTGGGGAGAAATTATTCATTAATTTACTAAGAAAATGAAAGCTATCAGGAGAAACACAAACATTACTTAAACACATATTTCGCCGAAATAAATAAACTGCAAACAATAGCCAGATTTACAAGAAGCTTCCCACATTTCTAATTCGTTTAGTCCGAGGAGATTTATACACACTGGAAAAGTAATTCAAGAAATTTCTCCAACTTTAAAGTAACGAAAATCAAAAACGTGCCGATACAATCAGTGTTTTTCTTTTCGTTTCACCACTTCAATACCAGCGCAACATTCAAAATCGCAAACTCAACCAGAAAAAGTATTTGACGAAAACTGAAGGGTTAAGGATCGTCCTTGGTTAGTTTAATGAAAGATCTAAATTTTGGGGCTATCTTGTCTCGATTTTTTTTTCGATTTCAGAGAAGAGCTCAAAACTTATTACGAGTTCTGTTTGGATATATTTCATCTTTAAAACTTCAAACGCAATAGATAAATTGGCTTTTCCTGGCTTCTATCAATAGTTTTCTGAGCAGATGTTGGACATGAAATGTCGTAGTTGGTTGAGTCAATGCAGACTCGAGATTTCACCCCTTTATTGCGACAAATTATCAGTATAGATTCAATTTCAAGTTTTCACGGAATGTCAAATGCAGTTTTCACGTTTGAACAACGAGTCATGAGTTCAACTCTCTCACTTGCAATGGTTGGAAGTTAACCTTTTCGTAGCTTTGCGTATTCTTCACAAATAAAAGTGGCACATAAATAAATGACTAAGCACTTCTTCCCAAAATCTTCTATATATCCCATCCCTGTCATAATCATATCTCCCGAGTGTAAATTGCAAGAAATAAAATCAATGATAACCCCGTTGCAAGGGGAAAAAATATAATAATCAGCATTTTACGATGGTTAACATAACCTAATATGCCATGGTCATTGTTTATACGCATAAACATTACACTCATGTTTTTTTAAAAAAAAGGGGGATTGTGGTGAATTTCATAGAGTTTTGCTGAGAATGCCGGAACCTACAGTTTAAGGGCGATTCCGTACGGTTCCAACACCCGGGATTCGAAAATCTGTACCAAACGCCGTTCGGACATCGGAGTATGCGTTTAAAGGTCCTGTAAACTTATTGCTGCATCATCATTATTTAAAAATCTGTTGATCCGAATAATAATTGTTTAAAGAAATGAAATGGTAATCAAAGGAACATATAATTGGCAGGGGAAAAATCTCTGATAGGCATTTAACTGCTAAATTCAAAGTGAATACGTTTCCAACCTCAACATGGAGAAACAGGCGTGAAAAAAAACTGTCGCTCGCACGTTAAACAAGCAAATGCGACATTTTGCTCAGGGTGTCTCGACACTTAAAAAACAAAGAAGTAATGAAGCTAACCTCCACGTGCTTAGGCAGGGTGTAATTAAACCGTGATTTCTGTACAGTCTCCTCTATCTCGTATTCATTGAAGTAATTTCCCAACTAATAATTGAAGTTTTATGCACTCATCAATAGCAAGGCTTCCACTACAATGTATAATTCAACAGAAATCACATATTCAGTTCCCGTTACCCTCAATAATGGTTGATCAAGCCTTGGAGCGCAGCAATACCTGACTGTAATTTTCATAATCGGAAACCATTACGATGATTATCAATTTTTTTTTCACATAAATATGCACGTATGCCAGGGATGACCTTTCGACAAGTGAGTAGGGTACATTATCTTACAATGAATCAAGCAAGGTTGATTTACTTTTCAAAAATTGGAACACATTATTCTTTCAACACAGATAATTTTGTCTTCACCTCTATGTCTTAAGTCCATTTAAAATGGAGCAATTTACGAACAGTGAAATCCTCACAGTTAAACCTAGTTTCATACACACGAAATATTAGAGATCTAAAATCTATTCACAGCGAATTAAAACATTTAGTCTAAATACTTTTTAATTTGAGTAACTTTCTATATAAATGCAGCCTTATTTACAAATAGAGGTTACAATTCTACTGATTCCTGACTATGTTCAACATTAAGTATCCAGTTTTATGAACAGCCGGCCGGGTGGAGCATTGGTTTGGCCCCAAGTATTCTCCTAGTGCCTTCATCGCCAGTTGAGGGTTCGATTCCTGCTTTTCCGAGGACAAGGCTGAGATTAGGAGCTATGTTGGCTCATCTATAGGGTACTCCCATAATAGAGAGCCAACAAATTCCGCGGCGTGGATAGCCGAATGTGGAATAGACAAAATGCTTATTGCGTTAGAATCAACAGCTTTTGAACACGGTTTCCTTTCATGTACATACTAAATCGCAAAATATATATTCTCGAAATATTAAAGCAATATTTTGCGCTATTTTCGGTAGGAAACGAATATGGTTTGTAGAAAATGATACGAGAAATCCCGTACTTGAACGCTTGATTAAAGAAGAGGAAAAATATTCCTTTTATATAAATGTACATTACAGTAAGAACCCGAGTCACCAGTAACCGTAGGCAGGAGTGCACGTTATTTTTCACTCATCCTATCCCTATTTTGTTATTTCTATTCTGTTTTTCTTACTGATATGCATGTGAGCCACAGCTGAGTATTTAAAAAAAGTTGGGGACGGGTAAATGAACGTGAACTTAAGGAATTAAACACAGTTTCCTCATAAGAACTACTCCATTGAGAGCATTCTTACGAGCTAAGTTTAGTAATCTACAAGTTACCAATTTCATTTTTCGATTTTCCGTGGATATCCGAGTACAACACCGGCAATGAAGACAATGTGCCACCCAGCCATAACTTACAGAATAATTGTTTGTCGTAGCTAGAAGTACTTATTTTTTTGGAACGAAGTTCTTTAACGCGGCTTACAGTAGAGTGAACTGGCAGAAATCGTCACGTAACGAAAAAGCGTTATGGCCCCTTCCAGGTGACCTTCCCGCAACTTGCTATTGCTGGCTTCTGGCGTTCGCTTTTGGCTCCCCCCCTCCACCGTGAGTTCCGAGTCCCACTGGTGCTTTGTTTTAACCCTCCTGCACTCGCGGAGGTTTAACTCCTGCTTTTCTGCTATTTAATACTTACTTAGTCTTAAACTTAGTCTTACTAAGTCTTAACTTAATTTTCAACAATCTATTAGTAAAATCACTTATCTGTGTTATGAAGCAAACGATTACAAAAAACCTCTTAAATTTACTAAAATACCAAATTTTGTATACACAACATGGTTTTTCTTAAAAAAATTTATAATGGAAAGTCGAGAACAGAAACTGCAGCAAGTGTAAATAAGTACAAACTTAGAAATGTAAGTTAATAAATCTTAAAAATTGAATCTCAAACATATGCATCTTATTATAGTTACCATAAGCCAATAATTACCATGATACAATATAATTGATAAAAATTTAAAAAAGAAATTTTTCTTATTTAGAAATTTTATATATAATTTATAATTAACTATTTTATATTTAATTTTTAATAAATGACTATTTTTCCTAAAATATTAATGAATTTATTGATTTAAAATCCTTACTTAACATTTTTTCTTTGAAAAAATGATAAAAAAATAAAATATACAAATTTTAGAGTTAGAGTTGAGTTAGAGAGTTGGAGTTGAGTTGGTTGAATAAAAGAGGGCTTGCGCTTTTGGCGTGACAAAAATACACTATTATAATCAATAGAAATCTACATATTAAATCACGTTTAGAGTTGAAAAAAAATAACGTAAGGAACTTCGTTCCTGACGGGTCCCCCGACCGCACAGTTTTTTTCAATATTTGAATGGACAGCATCAGTTAATCTTTTTTTTTTTATATTTGAACAACTCTCGATCCCTCTCTGTACTGATAGCTACCTGATTCGTATTCAACACTTTCTCCCATCGACCAACTGCGGTTTTACTTCCAAACGCTTTGTTTTGGAGCTATTTTATTTTTTAATTTTTATGGAAAAATTCCGAAATATAGGAGAATTTTATCTCTCCTTTAAAACCGTTCACCGATCGATAATTTCGCTTCTATGGAGTACTTAGCTTTTTATCGGAGAAAAAATAAATCTACTGTCATGGCACGACACAAACCCACACACATCCTACTTGTTTACTTATCACTTGACCTCAGACAATTAAGTCATGTCATACAACAACTATTTACATTTGGCATAAAAGACACTTCAAGAAAATTTGGTGGTTAAAAACCATGCACACCAGTATTTTATATAATATTTATACACTGTGTTTTCGGGTGTAGTTCAAATTGTATCTAATGGTTCGCGTTTTTTCGATAGGCTATAAAAGAATTGGGTTGTGACGAAAAGAACGAACCCACACATATCTGTGACGTTACGGGGCAGATGTTGATATGTCCGAAAAATCCAATTTTGTGTTTTAAGTTGATATGTCACAGTAAAATTGGTTCTTTAATAATTGCAAAATCTATATGTGGAATTTTGAAATAATACTTTTAGTTATCCGCAATTTGGCAAAAGTTGATAGTTTTTCATTTTTTTTCTCAACCCTCCCCAAAATTTTAGTCCCTATTTGCATATTTTCATTGAGACCAGCCATAGACTTGAGTTGATTATGATATTAATAAAGAGTATTTGGATTGAAAAATTTAATTGAGCGATTTTACATTTCACGACAAAAGTTACGTTTTTAATTTGCCGAAAACATGAAGAATGACATATCAACAATCTGCCATAACGCCACACACACACACGCATATATATATATATATATATATATATATAAATATATAGTATATATATACAGTGGAATCCGTCGATCGATCGTTTCCCGAATCATCGTTTTCCCCGTATGTGTCGTTCATTTTATCCAGTTCCAACATCAAATTGCTTTGTATGTTTCCACATTTAATCGTTCATTTAAGTCGGTCCCTTGAAAAACGATAGATCCGAGATTCCACTGTATATACACACCACACCACACTACCCTACAATAATGGACCGGATGCCAGCGGATTTTGCATAAAATCCGACTGCTGTGGGATTTTATGGAAATCCCAGTGTTTGCACGTGTGTCTGTTAAGGTTAAATAAAATACGTGAAGTGGTGACGTCGTTTGTTTTGTGTGAAATTGTGACAATATGTCGAATGAAAGGAACTTCGTGACTTTGAAAGAGGTGTAATAGTTGTTGTCACATTAGTGTGAAATCTATTTGCGCACTGCGGTAGAATTATCACAGCCACGGTCAAATATTGGTGATGTCGTGAGAATGGAAGACTACGGGAGTTGGTACCGAACTGCACACGTTGGATTTCCCAGTAAAACTGACCGAACGGGATCGGCATCTCCTGAAGCGTGTGTTTTGTAAGAACCGCAAGAATCCCTCTAAATTCATCAACAGTGAGGTTCAACAGCAGCAGGGGTTACGGTGCACCCCCAATACTTTGCGGAAAGAACTGAACGCCCTCAGTATCCACGGTTGTGTTGCCAGCACACAAACCAAACATCAACCCATCCACAAAGCCGGCAGTCTCGCTTGGTGTTTGCAACGTCGCACTGCAAACTGTGGACCACTGGAAAAACCGTTTTATGGAGTTGACGAGTCACGCTACCAAAAAACGCTCTTCTAGTCGATGGCGTGTTTGGGTTGGAGAACGTCTGTTATCCGAGTGCATCGTTCAACTCTCAAGTTCGGTGGTGGTGATGTGTTTTGTGTGTGTGTTGGTGTGTGGGTGGGGGGGGGTAGTTGTTTAGAGGGTTTTTCGTGGTATGGCCTGGGACCTTTGCATGTTGTTCCTAGTAATTGACCGCCGACGCCTACATGAAACATTTTGGCAATCAGGTTCTTTCTAACGCTCTGTCAATTTTTATGGAATGGACGAATGTGGACTTTCAGGATGGACAACGCATGTCATGTCAGCCTCTGTCAAGCTGTGGTATCAGATATGGATATGAAACGTCTTCCTGGTCTGCTCAGAGTCCCGACCTAAAACCCCATAGAACAGGGTGGGCATTAAGTCGATCGCGATCGACCGGTGGACCATCAAGACATTTGGAGGTGACCGCCTTTACTAAGACCCAAGATTATTATTTTATTATGATGTTTTATCTTGCGTTTTGCTTTAAACGCGGTTTTCAAAGAGTAAGTTTTTGTTATTGTAGTTATGTAGGTAAGTACATATTCCGCATTTATTATTAAGTTATAATAATATTGTAGACCTTTTTTTTATAAGCTCAGCACACCTACGCCACGGGGTGACCGCAACACCTTGAAAAAATTAGAAGTAGCCAGCAACCCTGGAAAAGTCCCCTGCCATAGAACATTTTGTGGACGAGTTAGAGCTAGGGGATGCGACATCGATAACAGAACATCGATATTCAATTTTAAACATCGATGCTAATAAAAACATCGCCAAAAAACCCATCGATGTTTTAAACATCGATGTTTTAGAACATTCGATTTTAAAACTGGTTTAGTAACCTTTAACATTAATGTTCCTTCGGTTAGTCTTGGGGGTGGGGGATTTAGATTTTACTCTCTGATTGGCTGACACAAATGACAAAAACTTGGTTGCTTTTGCCTTGGGCTACATTGATAACTCAAAATTCCTCGTTGTAAATATCGCCATGTATTTGGCCTTCAAAATGTCCAGATAAATTTTTGGTATTGCCAACAGTTTTGAGGGACTTAAGGCAAATATTGCTTTTGTCTATTTGTCAGAGATTTTGCAAAAATATTTCCAAACGGTACTTTGGGAGGCATCTTACATAATATTAACGTCAACTTAAAAACATAACAAAACAGAAACTTAAGTGGCTGCTCTCGGGTATATACTTTCATAAAATAAAACCCCATGGAAGGTTCTGGAGTGGCAGGAATAGTCCAAGCGCTCTGTTGGTTCATTGGTTGTTGATTGCCATTTGTCTGTTTGCTAAGGAATCGTTCCCCTCTTTTATATTCGTCCTTTTCAGAATTCAAACTTACATTTACTTGAGTGTGAAAAGTTTGCTACGTGGTATTTTATTTTTAGTATTGTACTTTTTCATTAAAAAAAACATCGAGACACGTAAAACATTGAGCAAAAAAACATCGATGTTAAAAAATCATCGGGCTTCAATAATCGTGTTAAAACAATCGATGTCTTTATCAAAACATCGATGTCGCATTCCCTAGTTAGAGCGACGCTACGAACCAGGGAACGACGTCCGAAATCTAAAGCTGAGCTGGCGATATTCTTGCAGCAGTAATGGACACAAATACCCATAGTTGTGTATCAAAACCTTGTTGAAAGTAATGCCCAGAAGGGTTGCTAGTGTAATTGCAGCACATGGGGGGACCATCCACCTATTAAAACATGTATTCTTTCCCTTATACCACCACATCTGTGCTGTCCGGTTCATTACTGTAGGGTAGTGTGTGTGTGTATATCTATATAACTAAATAACCATCCAATGGAATTGACTCTTTTCCAACTACCTACCACCGAACTGAAACTAGTACAAATGTTCAAACATTTTAAGGGAAAACTACACCGCTGTTAGTGCAGAATGCATACCATTGGTATCTATGAAACGTGCAATATGGATTATTGCGTAAGTGCGGTAAAAACTGAGAAACACCTAATCCTTTTTTTACACGATTTTGAAATAACAAGGTCGAAAACAATATTCTAATCCTGCTTTCACACGATCGTTTTTGTTTTTGTTTTTTTTACATTATAAAGTCCTATATTTCTGCCTTTTCTTGATTCCGCAAAAAAATCACAACACCTGCCCGAAAACTTATCTCTTGACGCATGATCCAAATATTGAACGTGCAAAAATTTTCAATCAGATCTGAAATCTTGTATGGCACGCTACAAAGAAATTTACAAA
Source organism: Dolomedes plantarius (assembly GCA_907164885.2). Lineage (NCBI taxonomy): Eukaryota > Metazoa > Arthropoda > Arachnida > Araneae > Dolomedidae > Dolomedes > Dolomedes plantarius. Next base: position 39,389,590 of record OU015494.1, on the reverse strand, counting down.
GAGCTATCCAAAGACAGGTTCACAACCATCTATTGCAAAATTTAAGACTAAAAGTATCCAAACCTCAAGTCAGAAGTTTTGCCTGAAAAGGCGAAAACTTATGAAGCTACTGTATAAATTTCATAGGACAGAAAGCGATTCTGCATCAACGCAACACAAAAAGATGCGTTTTAGTTCTAGAAAAGCGAGATCCGAATAATAAAAGCGTCTAATCGTGTATTTTAAAAATTTTGTTCCTGAGATTTGATTTTTTAAAAAATTTGAAATAAAAACATTTTTGTATGTCTAAGATTGTTAAGAATAACGCTTTTCTTCATGTTTAATGCATGCAAGTTTGTACGAATATCGAAATAAATATTTTATTTAATATTTCAGCTATTTATTATTTAATTTATATGTATTTATAAACAAAAACAAGACTTTAAACAAGTTCATCATTTTACCATAGACCCTCTATCTTTTTTTATACACGACCGTCCTGGAACGCATCCTCCGTGTAAAAAAAGGATTAGTGTATGTTCAGTACTTGTTAGCAACTTTCTTTTGATCATCACGCTGTTTATCAGATACTTCTTGTCCTGCTGTGCTAACTGTACTACACAATCAAAAAAAAGTTGTTACATAATTATTAGATGAAGGATGACTGAGAATCGGTATGATCTTTTAAAAAAGATGTACTAGGCTTTATATTTTTTATAATTTTTTTTTTTAAGAACCACTAAATGACTTCACAGAAATTTTGTATAGGAATAAGTAATGATTTCTGTCTACAAGTAGACAAAAATTTGGTAAGTAATAAAATTTATCGGATAGTTCCCATGGAAAAATAAAACTATTATTGTTAAAACGACATGCACCAGACCCATTCTTTGAGGATTTGGATCATTATTGGATTTCACTATTAAGCAAATAATGATAAGATTTATGATAGGAAAAAATATTCCTAGTGATGGATTATACATCCTCTCTGTAGAATTTAGATGATGACACAATGAAATTTTTATTTACTATTTGTTATATAAACTAAACTTTTTTTTAAAACTTTGCTTAAACTAATGAAGGTAGAAATGTAGTCCTAAAGTTATGTTGTCACTGCCTTTCGAGATGAGGAATTATTGACCACAGATAATATATATTTACACGATTAAGACATTAAATAGATTATCTCATAAACTACTCTTTGCCGAGTGAATAAGGTACTAAGATATTTTGTTGATTTAATTTAATATAAACTGAAGCATCTCTCTCTCATGCTGTTAACGATACAGGTGAACCTTAACCAATCACCATAAACCCAATGATAATTAGATTTTGACCCTCTGTATCCTTTTAACACCACAATCGTATGTGAGTTCTAGTTAGTACGGATATTATAAAACAATTCCTTTAAAAAATTCACCGAGTGCGCATTAATGAATGCAATTTACTTTAAATAATATGATAAAATAGACAAAACTAAAAAAATATTCTATTAAATAGTACCTCGAGAAAAAATGTTAGGGACAAAGATTCACAAGTAAGGAAAGTTGTCCCTGATCCAAAGGTGCAGCATAAGCCCTATCGGTTTTTTTTTTTAAAAATCTTTATAGAATAAAACTAAGTGGCATATTAAATTCGAAATCCAAGCAACGAAGTTCTAAGAACCCGGAAAAATTGAACTTTACGTTTTATTCTATTCTTCCTAAAGTATCTAAATATTAGTTGTATCTATCTTCAATAAGCTTGAAAAATCCACATAATCCACAAAGAGGAAGCGTATCCCATCTAATTAATGATTACATTGAAATGCTAATACGAGATCCAAAGGCACTTAGAAGCAGGATAAAAAAATATCGAATCGGATTCGTAATACAGTGTGATTAGATTCCTACAATTTCATAGCATAACAAAATACTGCGCTTCCTCTAAATGAAATCGGCGCACCTGATGAGCATTATCAGATTTGGGAACAACGTTCATTTTAATATGATTTAAATGACTCGTGTGCTATACATTAGGGGAAATATAAGTTCCCAGAGCTTTTAAAGGGGCGCAGACAATCTGGAATCTCAGCATTAGTCATGCATTTTGAATTTTTAAGGAGCGTCTTTTTCGAATTCCATTTCCTTTGGTTGCTATTTGTTTATTCCATCGACGCTTAATTTTCTCAAAATGTAGGATACTTCATCAAATGCGCAGCAAATAAAATGGTTCAAACGGTAAGATCATGGATAGGAGTGGCGAACGTCAAAAATATCTCTTGAGCTTTTGGTGTGTCTATTAATAAAACTTTTCAACATATTTATTCATCGTAACACATTTTTATAGTGCTATTAACAGAAAAAATGAACACTAATTAAATAAATGAGGCTTAATTGTAGGTTTGGTTTTGGTTTTGAGCGCTACGGTCAACTTTTGCCATGAAAGGGCTAATTAGACCGGGGCCTACAATTTAAAGCCGATTCCGAACGGCTACAAACATCCATGCCAACAGTGGGACTCGAACCCACAGGATCTGAACCAAATGCCAGCGCACTAGTCATTCGGTCATCACCTGCGTTAATTGTAGGAGAGCAGATATGCAATTACCCAATAAAATGAAGACAGCATTTTTGGAACGACAAGCAATGCTGAAAGATGAAAGCAATGCTTTACATTTAACTGATCGCTTATCAGTGATGAGTTATTAATGACGTGCGCGTATCATTTGGGAGAATAATAATCACGGCTTTCAAACAAGCTGTTTATGAATTTTGAAGATTATTCACATTCAGACAACAAAAAAAGGAATTTCACATGCATATCTTTAGACATAAGTTCTATATGCAATCAGTAAATGCAACCACAAGGATTAAGTTGTTAAATACTTTCAGTTACAGACTCGAAGGATAGCATACTCCCGATTACGAAATCTAATATTGCTCACAACCTAGAATTCCCAGCCCACATTTTGTATTCTCGAACGTCTTTAATCTGCACATTACTCTGGCTCAATTGAACTTAATAGGAGGAAGGACCTCTTTTCTTGAAAAGTGTCAAAATTTTCTGTTTAAAAGTATGAATTATTTATTTAATAAAACAATCAATAATCAAGTTATATCTAATATTTTGTTATTTTTAAAAATTAATGAGTTGAAAGAGAAATTTCTAACATAAAACGCCATTAAATTTAAAGAATTCATGAGATATAGGATCAATTTTTAATTACTATGATTTGATGTTTATGAGCAATATCTGCGAAATAAATGCCAGTGTAACCTTTTACCTTCTCTTATTGCAGCACTCAGAGTGTGACGTAATAGAGAAGATCCTTTTCTTGTGGGCGTGCTCAAAACAATATGCCAGGTAATTTATTTGTAGGAAACAACTTCCAAAAAAAGATTATAATAAATTAGCTTTGAGTTATTAACAGACGCAGATAGACTAAAATAAATGAATGACTGGATTTTTGTTAATAGATATCAAATGTTTTATATCAAATTCAACTCTTATCGAACGAGATACTCAGTCCATATATTTAAATCGGGTTGGATTTCCAAAGAAAAAGCTTCACATACACATAATGAGAAATTTTCGATACAGTCATTGGTAGATTTTCAAAGCAAAATGAAACTTTCAGGTTGTAGAATTCTAAGAGACACTATTTCATCATTTTGGTTACTTATGGTTCATTTGTTTATCCATGGACAAACTTTTGTTTTTGTACTGAAATGGATTAGAAACTTGGTAATTGCATTTCGCGGTTCTCCCAATTCAAACTATGAAGAATATCGGATGCAAAATTCTTTAGTTCGTTAAATTTTTCATAAAAGAGTGTCCAGATGAACCCTTCCTAATAAATAAATCCAACGTTGACAGCTATAGCGTAAGACTCTTCGTGGTACACCTTATTACAAATCTTGTACATCTTACGACTCAAAATGAAATACTTAATTTAAAAATTTTCCAGCAATTTATTTTTAAAACCGGGATTTCCCCAAATTTACTAACAATTATTTCAACTATGAAATCTTTCATATTTATCTTCCAACTACTTTAATAACAGGTTAGATAGTGTCGCAAATGAAGTGTGCATTAATCAAACGTAAACCAAATTAAGGATCACATTTTAATAGACGGAAATCGAACTCCGTTTCTAGTCTAAAGTTTTCCGAAAGAATAATAAATCTAATGAGTTACTTAAATAATGCTGCCTTGAGATAATTTCTTCGAGCCTGAATCATACTTTGCGAACCAGCATTTTCAATATAATGACAGTTTCCATTCCCTTTGTATATATTTTCAACCTTCTAATCGGTTATGGTAATCAGTTTTTTTCGGGTGTGTTCTTACTGGGGAGGGAAACAATCATTTCCCTTTACAAGATAATTTAATTTTCTGCGTCTCTTTTCTACAGATAATATGCATGTCTAGAAATTATTCAAAAACATAAGTAACCTTTCATTTCATTTTCATATCTGCCGTTATAACAGACTAATATTTGTACTAAAAGATACAAGCATTAAGCAGAGTATCCGGATGACTGTATTTTCGGTCACGTCATTTTGAGTTAAGATCTAAAAAAAAATGTCAAAAATGCTCATTACCTGCAGGTTGTTAAGAGAGACTACTAGCTGCAGAGAGAAAGGATACGCTCTGTTCTTATTTTCATCGTTACTTTAAGAGCGTGCGATAGCCCTTTCAGCTAATAAAATAAACCGTCGCAAAGTAATTCAGTGTTAAAGGTTTTAATATTAAAAGTAGTGTTTTAACGAAGAACATAAAAGCAAAAACACAAACAGGAGGACACGCGAATTGCGCCTGCTCAAGGAATGCATCATCGCTGCCTCATGAATACCACGTTGACAATAAATTTTCCCCCTGTTAAGTTGCATACAGTTAATGTATTTTTTAAAGCTCTAAGTATACCGCTACTGAACTTAAATTCGGCAGTTCATACGACTGACGTGTGGACTTTGTAAGCCTACAAATATATTGATGTGGAAAGATAGGAGATCTCTAATAAAGATAATTTTGCAAATACATGGAAATATAGTGAGAGTTCAGATCTTTCACTTACCTCTATCTGAATATTTAGGGAAACAACACTAAAAAAATGTTTGTTAATTTTCTCTGAGAATGGCAAGGCAAATTTTTTCTTACAAAATACTTATCTCGAATAAATTTGATTTCTAAAAAAGTAATTTCTAACCTGGAAAATTGCAAAAATGTGTTCTCCTCTTTTCTAATTCCGGATTGTTCCTCCTGTTGTACTTTGGCTGTTGCTGAATTTCGGGAGTACATTTTGCTCCCGGAAAAGGTGCAGGATATGGAGGAGGGGGAGTTTTCCGCGGCAAACTGTCTAACGGTGGGCTCGTGTTCGGCTCTGAAGGTGGTGGGGTCAGCGGTTCATAGGAGCCATTAGCACTTGGCAGGGTCCCGTTGCGGAAGCATGGCTGCCTCGACGTGTCGGTGAACTGGTGCGAATGTGCATTTTGTGCAGAGGACGGAATCGAAGGCGAGTTCGGATAGGCAGCGAGTCGAGGCCTAAAACAATCGTCTTTGGCTACAGGAGAAGGTACACTTCCCATAAACATTTGTTGCTGTTCGGGACCGTTATACACCTCATTACTTCCACCGGTGACAGTGTACGGGCAGTGATTGCGCACAAGTTCACTCTTGACGGACACTGCATCTTGTGGGGGCGCAGAAGAATCAAGCTTGTGTCTGACACTTGAGCAATGATCTCCAAATGCTGTGGGCTTGGCAAATATATCTGTTGAAGAATCGGCCTTAACATTTTGATGCGAATGATGGTACAAAACGTTGTTCAAGTGACTTGTACCTTGGTGGTAACTAGAGTTCATTGCTCCAGGGTAGTTCATTGAATTTGTGTCACCACTGACGGAATTGCCATTTGTGGTGTTATAGTTCAGTCGCATGTCTGAGGTACAATGGCTGTTGTAACAAGATCCCGGATTACTGTTTGGAAAATTAGATCCATAATCTGTATTGGAAGAGTGATAATTAAGTCTGAGATCATTTTGGTAAGCCATTGTACGATTAAAATTTTGACTAAGTTCTGAGGCTGAGACGGCCATTCTACACGAAGTGTCCGGGTAGCTATACATTGACTGAGTTACAGGGGGTTGGCCCATAAAATAAGCAGGATTTCCAAAATGACCAGATTGAGAATATGAGTTGTTTAAGCCACCAGAGATCATTCCATCGTGAGGTCCAGCACTCACACGACTTTGGGCCATAAACATTTTGGCAGAAGTGAAATCTTGTTTATTTTCTTGCTGCGAGTATGGAGTACAAGTTTTAGATGGCTTATTATTTACAGCACAATAAAATCCGTTTTCCTGTTCCCAACAGTTTCTCGCGTCACCTTCAGATTCTTCTATTACATTTGTTATCGGTTGCACTGTAACTTCAGATGAAGTTATTTGATTACTTTCTGCAAATTCTTGCTTTTCAGTATTCGGATATGGACTGCTGAAGCTCTTTCGATAACTTTCAAAAGTTTTAACGAAATCACTGAAACAGTGATCTGCGCTTCTGGACACTGAAGCTTGCTCGCTAGAAAAACCTCGATTTGTGAAGCATTCGTCAGTTTCGGCTTTTGGTGCGAGGAATTCTGTAGGCTTCTTGTTGCCAATAGGGACTAGATCTTTAATGCATGGCACAAAGCGTTTTATCTGCAAATAAAGAAAGACTTTTTCATAAACTCAGAACAATTGTAAAAAACAAAATTCATAATAAATGACACGTAATATACATGCTTCAAATTTTTAAATACGTCCGCATCTCATTAGTGTTCCCGCTAGGTCGATTTAGCAGAGCCCATTAATAAGCGCCCTGCCCCTATGGAATGTACTAGGCTCCAGTCACATTTTAAGTTCTGTTCTTAAAGAATGTTCAATGTTGTTCTCCATTAAAAAAGAAAAAACTATTGAAACTTGAAAACGGTTTCATCTACATTGAAACACCCAGATTTGGTCCATTTCAGAAAAGCTTGAAATGTACGGGAACAATGAAATTGAGTGTATAAAGGCGAGGATATTGTCTAAAAATCTGAAACGGTCAAGGAATTTCTTTTAAAAAACCCTCCACGGTTTTGTTGCAAATTTCTTTTACCCTGATTTTGATTTAAATGTTCCTAAATCGGAAATCATTTGCTTCGCGTTATTTTGACTGACTGACTAAAAACACACACACACACACACACACACACACACACACAAAATAATAATAAGACATCGCCCTCCACATATTTTTGATGACGGCGTCATACATATTTTGGAATACGCACTTCTCAGGAGTCTTACATTTTGAATGTGTATGTGATAAACATTCGTAGATTTTAATAATACTAGCCGCTGCGCGACCAGCATGGTCGCTTTTAGTTTATATTTTCTTTTGCAAAACAACTCAACTGAAAGTAACATATGTAAGGAATGTTACCATTACCTGTCATCATAAATATATGTTGTTAAGGAGTATTCTCTATAAGGCTGATTCTAAAACATCGTGATTAAAATTGGAATTTCCATTACTTCAGAACAGAGTTAAAGATAAGACTGAGAAACCTAACACCAATCAATGATTTTAAAGATTACATCCCTCTCTGTATGTACTATTTTTCAAAATTAAGATATCTACACTTTATCATTGCATCAAATAAGAAATTGTTGGAGACATTTTTTTTTCACCTGTAAAATGGAGTAAAAATTCAGCAAGTACTAAAATATAGTGTGGATTACATCACTCTCTGTATGTACTATCGTTCACAATTCAGTTATCTACACTTAATCATATCAAATAATAAATTGTTGGGAAAAATTCCTCACTTATAAAATGGAGTAAACATTCAACAAGTACCAAAAAAGTGTAGAAAATGAACTATTACTGGCTATCGGTTGCTATGCCGGCGACGATTAAGTCTAACCTCGCGATCATTTATGCTCTCTCTTAATGAACTATTTCTTCCTCGCTTTCTATCTTGAGACTGTTCCTATTTTTCACTTGATCGTGCAGCTCGCTTTGGAGCATTCCTGATTTCAGTGCGTAAATTCATGTTGACACGCGGTTGCAAATTGCGGACGACCGCTAATGTTTACATCCGGTAGTTGCAACAGCTGCCATTCGGAGTATAGAAATATCGCCGATTTTTGTGCGGCATACCTACGCGTTTTATATATATATAGATTTCAATTATTTTTAACGATGCATTCTCTTGAGGTGCGATTTTTCGAAATGTTTTGATTTTCATATTGAGGCAAATGGCTTGACAAGAAACAACTTGGTCTATTCTCATTTCAATAAGATTTTGGGAAATTTTCCGTGCTTCACCATTTTACGTGCGTGTCCAAATTTCATACAATTTTAAATCTATTTTTCGCATTTTTTTTTCTTAAGAACCACTTACTAATATTTTTTTAAATATTTCTACGAGATATATTAAATCATGTACTGCTAATACTGAACTAAAGTTTTCGAAATTATTTTCGGACGCTCTTTCGAAATATCTCATTCTCCCTCCTTAAATTTTCTTATCTTTAAAATAAATATCATTTTCAGTTCTTCAGAAAAGTTGAAAGCAATCATTTTTGCAACAGTACTGCCAGGATATACACAGTGTAATAATTGGTAAATAAAGAAATATTAAAATCTTCCAGGTTTGGTTTGGTCTGGAGCGCTACGGTCAACTTTTTGCTACACGAGGGCTAAGTAGACCGGGACCTACAGTTTCCGAAAAAGCCGATTCCGAACGGCTACAAACATCCATGCCAACAGTGGGACTCGAACCCACAAGATCTGAACCGAATGCCAACCCCCCTAGCCATTCGGCCATCAACTGGCCCCAAAATCTTCCATAATAAAAGTGGTAATGGCTTATTCAATGGTATTCATCACACTGCTCTACTCCGCTTTTAATACAGAATAGAAATGCTGGGAATGGATCACAAAATTATAGTTACAGCATAGTATGAGGTTTTAATAAACTTAAAAAGCCAGAAGTGTTTTACATTTTTAAGCCAAAAAAAATGACATTGCAGCGTTTAAAATAATAAATAAACATGAATGATAGTTGAAAGACCCTATATACACAGTTAAAACACTAATCTACAGTTAACAGTCTATCGAAAATGACAGTTAGGGCTCGAGGTAGCCTCATGATAGCAGACCACAGGGTGTTCTGTTCGAATGCCGACGAACGCCATTAAATACCTTCGTGTTTAGGGTGAATATGGGCACGTTAAGTCTGTAGACCAAAAGTCTATGACGTCGGTGGGTGAGAGAAGGTACGAGCCCTCCAGATATCGCCCCTTGGGAGTACTCGGTCAAAACTGAGGTGGCACCTGGCCAAAGTCCGAACTCCGACCCTTGTGGTGCCATTGTAAACCGGGGCCGCATTCCCCTGCCCACATTGAATATATGGTCTGGCACGTTCTGGTCAAGTCACAGCAACAACAAAATGACATTCAAATTTCAACACGCATCACATAACATTTTTATTGCAATCAGAGCTATGATAAAATTTCAATAAGCATAGTCTACAGTATTTTAATCTCTAGGGGTGGTAAAACAGATTCGGGAAACTTAAAAAAAAATTACCATTCATTATTTAATTTTCCAAAACATTTAACAGTAAAAAGAAATTACACCGAGTTTTTTTTTCTACTATACAGATGGCGAAACAAAAACTGAACTGTTCGAATGTCAATACAATCATAACTCTTAACACGGAATTCTAGTTAGCGATGAGAAAAATGCCTCATCGTTGGGATAGTTAAGGTGGTAATAATCTCTTATAACACATGTTTGAAAGGATTATAACCAACTGAATTATCTTTTCAATAATATACATTACAGATAATTACAATGAAAAAGTATACTGAAGTAAAATATATAAGCGAACACAATTTGGACAATTAAT
>OU015494.1:39244689-39374689 GCA_907164885.2 Dolomedes plantarius | reverse complement strand
AATAAACTTTCAATTCATTCTTAAATTGAAAATAGAAATCGAGACGAGACAGTTTCGAAGAAAATTATTACTACTTAATTTTTTACCCCTATAATCATTCAAATTATTTTGCAGTATAATAAATTATTTTGCGGTATAAAATTGCGGTACTCATGCAGTTCTTGCACTTGTAAACTGCGTTTCTACTGATTACTTTAAATTTATGGGGAGGGAGGACGACAAAATTATATTTTATTTTTATTTTCATGCATTTTTAAATTGTTTTCTTCAAACGAGTCCATATACAAATTATCTATATAAAACAAATTGGAAATATTTAAATTTTGTTTAAAGAAATGTTAAAATTTTATTTTAAAACATGTTAAGTTTTTTCCATATCAGCCGAACCAATATTTCAATTTGGATATATTTTTCACTTTTATCCATAGAAAAGTTTCCTCAAATTCTATAAAAAAAATTATTTATAAAATTTTGAATCACTTTAAAAGAGAAAATCACTGGAGAAATTTGTTAAAGTAATTTTTTCTTCTGAGAAAATATTTTCAGAATTTTTACCCCATATCAAATATTTTGAATAGAATTAAATGCAAAGAGAACGTGCAAGACAAACCTAAAAGAGGAATTTCAATCATGGCGAATTTCCGAGATTACATACAAAAATGGCAATGTAGGAACATTCTAATATGCTTTGCTTAAAACCAGAAAATCAAAATGGGCAATTCCGAGACACGTTCAGATGTCATATTGGCTCTATTGATGGAAAAAAAAAAAAAAATCTGTAGTTTGATTATCTTTATTTTGCACTAATCAGAGCTGGAAGTGGTATTGAGATAAACATAGCATTTTTCCTTCAGCTCAATTAGCGAGATATTTAAAAAGTTTTCTGGAATTTATTTTTCGATCTACGTATAGATATGTACATGTATATATACATACAACTCTAACGAACTATCACGGCCTAACACTGTTGGTGAACATACGCGAGAATTTAGCCATCATTAACCATTGTATGAGTAAATTAAACAAAAGCAACGTACTATAAATTCGATAATGTAAGGTTGCCAGAATGTCTTATTTAACCCTTCAGCGGGCGCGTCAATTTTTGGTACACCAGCAGGCGCGCGTTGCATGAAGTGCAACGTCTCTTTCAACCTTGCTAATTCCTTTTTCTTTTTTCAAATTGAAAGTATTAATTCTGCGTTTTATGACGATATAAAATGTTGATAATATTGGGATATATTTATAATTAAAGGCCAAAGAATGCAGATACAATCTCCTTATTTCAAAACTGTCTGGTTTAAAGCATCTAAGGACAACTTGTGAATTGATTCCTATTATGTCCAAAAATCTAAAAATCAATGAGATTGTCCATCTCCGTGATATGCAGAATACCGTGTAATAACTGCACATTTGATTTACTAATTCAACTCATAATTTTGTCGTATTGCAATCCAGTATAATCGTTGGTTTACCACGGTTAAATCACGACTAACAATGAATGGAAAGGAATACAAGGGTCAGAAAATCAGACCTGCATTAGTAAAGGTGTAGCTATAAATAGAAATTGCTTAGAACATTCAAACCTTACTTGTAAAAACAAACCATTCAAAATTACGAAAATGTTGCACTTTATACACGGGCGCGCCGCTGAAGGGTTAAAGTGTAAATTCTCTTTTCCTTGTCTCGATCTTTCTGTTCACTCGCTTTTTATAATCTGACTCCCCCCCCCCCTCCCTTTTTCATACTTTACTACGCTTTATTCATTGAAATGAATATATTGAGCGATGAACTTGAAAAAAAATTGTCACTAAATTTAAAATTGATTGCATATTTCAAAGAATCAAGTAATTTAGAATTTGAATCTGAAATATTGAAAATGTATCAGTATTATTTTCCAATGCTAGGGCATTATGGAAATGTAGAAAAATTATTTTCGATGACTGGGGCACAATGAACAAAAGAAAGAAATTGTCTCAACATAGAAAGTATTAAAGAAATATTATCAGTAACATATTATTTTAAAAGTATAACACGTAAGCAATTTTATAATGAAATAAAAAGTGATAACAAATGGCCAACAAAATTCATTAGCTCAAAAAACAGGAGACAGAGATCTGTGACTGAGGAAACTTTAATGGGATTTTTTTAACTATATAATTATTACTATTAACTATTGGTATTATGAATTTAAAGTTATTGTTTTTATTAATAAATGTCCTGTTTTATTTGAAAAGAGGAATTATATTAAAATAAAAACTTTTTTTTTCACTTACTGCATTTTTATTTATGTAATAATAATAAATTATTCTTGACGATTAAGTATATTACCATGAAATAGCAGAGTTTAGTACAATTAATATTGTTGACGAGCTGCGAATAAATATATTAGCATATTTCCATACACCGACCTCTTTTTGTTTTTTTCCTTGTTTTCTTAATTCACTTTATAGACAACCCTATATTGTCGAACCCGGTATCGAACTCACGGGTATAACGAACGAACATTTTGGTCCTACCGTTTTCCTATTGTACGTAATTTAATTAGTATTGTGTCAGTTTAATGTAATCGATTTTTGTCGATTTAATTCCTTAATGATCATTTTTACTAGATTTTATCATTTTTTAATATATCATTAATCAATAAACATTGAAACTAATGACTTATACATTTTGTGAACTCTAACTTTTTTCTTAACGGTCCGGATAAAGCGAAGAAAACCTTTGGTCCGTTGAAGTTCGTTATAACGGGGTTCGACTGTATATATATATATATATATATATATATATATATATATATATATATATATATATATATATATATAGAGAGAGAGAGAGAGAGAGAGAGAGGAGAATATAAAAACAATTTAAAATGTATAATGAATTCAACTTGTGAGTGAATATAAATATTACGATTATAACAAATTCAGCACTAAATTATATATATATAAAACATTATGTTAAATATTAAGTATTCTCCTCAGAACGCGTCCCAGCATGGTACTGGACCTTGAAATTCTATATTTTCACAAATTCTATTCCCAAAAGAAATTTTTTCGAGCGATGTTTATCCTAATTGAAAAAAGTCATACATTCAAACTTGAAAAAGTAAATGATTTGCAAATGGCGAACCTGCGGTTTAAAATTTTTAATTTTTTTTTAAGTTTAAAGAATGCAAACAGAAAGACAAAATTCTGTTTTAGTTTCATGTTTTTGTATGTTAGCACTTCTTAACGGCAAATTTCTCAAAAAATTCAGTTAAACAATTCAGTTTTAAAAGTTATCTCTTTCAAGTGTCATAAATATTTTCAATCCATTTAAGTGAGGCCTTGTATTATAGACTCAGTTTTCCCAGACTTCCTTGAAGAGAAACCGAACATTAAGGAACCGTGTTTTTTTTAACAACATCATACTCTAAACCAGGTAGACATGCAATCGTAACTGATCATAATCGTAACTGTTGATTTCATATGTAATAGAATCAGCTATTCCATTCGTGCCATTTCTATCCTATCGCTCTCTGTCAGTTTTCCAAGATCCTGATAACAGGAATATGAATTTTCTGACTGAATAAATATTTGTAACCTTATCTATTTTTTAAATGCCAAAGTGAATCACGTGAAATGAAATCGATCAGATCGGTATATCAGAATCATCGGCCAGAATTGTCCCTAAATACTGAGAAAAATCAGAGTAAGCAAAAATTATACACGTCGTATAATTTTTGCCCAATAATTTGAAGTTATACATTTACTGTATGATTTCGACTATTGCACAAGAAAGAAAAAAAATATTTTTCACTGTTAGGAGAGTGTTTAAAGAAATGCAAATTCTTATCATACACATAAAACCGAAACCTGGTAACTAAACTTGACAATGGAATTTAAAAAACAAAACTATAAACTTATATCTCAGAAATAATATACAAATTTCAAAATAAATATACTTAATAAATTTGTTGCATACACTATCTTTACTAAAAGATAATATATATATATATATATATATATATATATGTGTGTGTGTGTGTGTGTATTATAAATTATGGCAACCGCTTGAATCCAACAGTCAACATTCAGAATTTAATCATTCTATAGAGCGATCAAATATCACATACCTCATGAATCAAAAAGTACCGAGGAAAAAAATTAAATAAAATCAGCATGTTGATAAGCGGCAATAGAAAAAAAAACTACATGGAGTGTATTAGATAGCTTTCAAAGACTGTTCAGATGAATTTATAATCTCATGGTGCCACAATTTATATTTACATATAATATTAAAGAAATGCTATAATTAAATAATACTAGAGTTCCATTTCATTATGTTGCATATAGCAGAGTTCATACAACCAAAGTTCTCTAATTGCATTTAGTTTTCAGATTAACAAGAGAAGATATCTCATAACACTAGGAATTATCAGATATTTTGTGAAATGTTAAATTCCTACTGAAACTGTAAATATATAAGTATGTTTCATGAGTAATAAGAAATTTTTTGGAGCGTCGACAATTGAATGTCCCAAATGAGAGAAGAAATTTTTACGATATTTACTTGTTAGAAAACGATATATTTCATTGAGCCCACCACATATATCACGAGAAGCGAGCTACTGGCAGACACAGCGAGGTCATGAACTCTGATCAAAGATTTTCTTTTTGATCTGTTCCCCCTCGCGGACATTGCGATGCAAAATCGAATTGAGCTCCGACGATCGTAAAATTGCGTTGGGGTTGCCAGGCAGACTTCACTCGAGACGTGTCAATGAAGAACTTGGCGGATAAAAACACTAAAAAGACTCGTAACTAATGGACAACACTTGCCTCCCCTTACCTCACACAAAATAATAAGAAACTTTTATTTTTCTCTCCTCTTTTTACAAAACCAAAGGTGAAAACTAAATAACTTTTTATTTCATAAAATTGCCGTTAAAGTATATAACGTTCTCTAATATCCTACAAACAGCATAAAAAAGTAAACTTGGTTTTATATAAAAACTGTTTAGAACTTATCATTAATTACTGTTATTACTCTCACCAATACTCCCTTGTATTAGTTAATACTACACTTGAGCATTGTTAACTTAGTTTGTGTTCGTGACCCTAGCACCCAAACCAGCCTCTCATTTTCAAGTACACAGCTAATAAATTAGAGTGTAAAGAAAACTTGATATCATACATATTCCGGTTAAATAAACAAACAACAAAAACGCAACTCGGTTCCTTACAAATACTGCTAAAAGTACATATTAATTCCCCATTCTATTTCAGAGAGACAGAGAAAGAAAGAAAAAAAAAAGGAATGCGACATTGATAAGTATTGAAAAGTCATACATTTTTATGCATATGACTGATCAAAAGAATGTTAATGACATAAAACGGGCGATAAATTAAAATAATTAAAGTGATTTGAGAGATCTCTATTTGTGTTAAATTTCGATAGCGTTGTAACGTATTCCTGCGATTTGTGTCAAAAGCAGACACTTAGGTAGCGTCACAGGTTACGTGTAAGGTAGACAGCTTACTAAAATAGAGACTTTTAAGATAATGAGGATTTCAGTTTATTAAATAAACACGGTTAGGCCGCGATCTCGAATAATATATATACAAAGCAGTCCGTAGAAGTTGGAGTAGGAATCGTCATCTGTCTCTCAAGGATGGAGCACACTGTCGCTAAAACGAGGCGACGAACTGCTGGTCAGGTCACAGAAAAAAGGGCCCGCACTCGTCCACTGGAAGCTAGCAGCTTCTCTGAAATAACACAATTGGGGAGATCAAGTTCCGATCGGTTTCCCCGACCTTTGTCGGTGAAAAAGGGTCTTCTCACGTAGAGGGCAGAGCCTCACAAAAAACAAGTCACTTAAAAGTGCGTGGAGCTAGGAGATCAGGTATCACTCCTAAACTCTCCGCACAAAACTGGTCTTCAAGCCCTCGTCGGCTTATTTTAAAAACTTGATCCCTGGCGGAATTCTTTCTAGCCTCCTCTCTATAGCTCGCTCCGGATAGGCTGAGCGTCTAGCCGTGCGCAAAAAACGATGCCGATTATTACATCTTCATCGCCCGCTCACTCATTAGCGATCTCGTTTCAGGGCGTAAACTGTCATTGTCGGCCACTGTCAAAATATGGCGCCAGACTGTCTCCTCTTTTCATCCCAGGAATGCGTCCCGAAGAGGTGCCCATTGTGGTCCTCTTCCGCTCGCGGGGTCTGCCATTCTTTAGCATCGGTTCACGGCTAGCGGCGATTTTAATGGTGTTCCTACTCGCCTCGAGGGGGGGAAATTGCCACAGCGTGTTTATGGTTTAACAACGTCCTAAACATGCATAAATGTACCTATGTTAAAGACATAACTGGATACATGCATCCTCTACACACACACACACACAGACACATACATACATATATATATATATATATATATATATATATATATATATATATATATATATATACACGAAGGTCATTTTTTAAGTAAGAACCGTTTTGGAATGGAGTAAGAGAAACTTTAGTTATGAACGTAAATTGTATCACAAACTAAAATATGAACATTTTTTCACTTTTCAACATAGTCACCATTAACATTTGAACATTTGTCAAGTCGTGTCACCAGCTTTTGGATCCTATTATCAAAGAACAAGAGACTTTCCAAACGTTTGATGATTTTAAATTCCATTCCCTAGAAGTGCCACACTAACGGAACACCTCTTTCTACAAGATGATTTCGAAGCCATTCGCAATTCGTGGTATATATGTGACATGCTGTGAACACCTTCCTGCTCAGTTACCAAAGTTCTAATCAGTTGCTTTGGGAATGGTCAACGCCTTTCTTTAACCATATTCCCAGTGCTCTGTACATTCATAGAACTATTAATGTAGGTGGACAGGACATAAGTTAGAGTAAAGGTTTATAGACGCAGGAACAAATAATAGGGTTTCAATTTAGATTAGAGGAACAATAAATTATTTCTGTTACAATAAGACTCACCACCACCTAATAAGACAAATTCAGTTAACATGGCTTGCTTAAGATTTGAGGTTTCAATTCATCTACTGTCAATCAAAATATTTCATCGGAAAAATTTAATCATGCAGTATATCACTACACATTATGCTACAAAAAGTGTACATTTTTTTCACAACAATGATTTTTTGGCCGAAAATTATTCTAAAATATATATACCCGAGTTGAATAATGTACCAAGAGAAAGTAAATATCATGGGTACATTTTTGAGAGTCATAAACGATATCATCTTTGGTTGGTACCTGGAAATTCTCTTTCGGTTTCTTCCAGAAACCTTCCATTTCTCAAAAACTGATTTTTTGTAGTAAGCAAATCACGTTTACAACCTTTCACAACGATTTAATTTCAGAAATTCGTAACATCAAAGGCTTACATGAAAAGCCATTACGGTACTTTACGTATTACAGCTGAAAGTTGGCGGCTCTTTGCATTTGGCGCAAAATCAGTTCGCCAATACCTAATATCAACTCGGCAACTATTTTCTAACCGAAAATTGAAAACAACATCTTCAGCAGCAGCATGTTAATAAAATACAAATGTGCATATGGAAATTGCATGATAATAAAAAAAATCGGCAGATGAAAAGTAAGATTCTACTATAAATAATTTTAGATCTAAACGAAAATTGCGTACTAATGACAAAACAGAAATACACAAAGAGTATTCAAAGTGAGTATGTTTTAAGAAACTCAAATCATTAGAACCATTAGTCTTAGGAGGCTTAAATTTTGTATAGTGGTTGTTCTTATGCCCTAGGTGCTCCTAAGGGAATCTTTTTCATAAATTCGAATTTTAAGGGTGTTAATAGGGGCTTACTTCTCCCTTCTCCCTAAAACAAACAAACAAACAAACACACACACACACTGTATCTCTAGAACCATGAGACCTAGGAAGCTGAAATTCTGTATGGTGGTTTCTCTTAAACCCTAGGTGAAAACTAAGAAATCTTTATAAAAATACAAGAAATCTTTATAAAAATAAATTTAAGGGGGTTAAAAAGGGCTTAACAACCTCCCCCAAAATAAACACTATATTTCTGGAACCACAAGGCCTAGGAAGCTGAAATTTTGTATGGTGGTTCCTCTTAAGCCCTAGGTGCTCACTAAGAATTTTTTATATGAAAAATTTAAAGGGGGTTTAACCCCCCTCTCCCCCCCCAAAAAAACATCCTATCTACGGTACCATACTTTCTAGGAAATTAAAATTTTGTATAGTGTTGCTCTTGGGTCCTAGGAAATATTTTTACATTTTTAATTCCCAAAGAAATATTTTTAGAAAATTCAATATTTAAAGGGGTTAAAGAGACAATCTCCAAAGTAAAATACTGCCTGACTGATCACTGTATCTCCGGCTAAAATTTTGCTAGTTTATATTTTGGAGGGGTGTTTCTGATGAGATGTTACAAGTACTATCTTTGCGGCTAGACACTACGATAATTAAAATTAAAAGTGGATATAAATTGGAAGAGAAACCCAACACCATATTTAGAGCGAATGTTGTTCAATTATATTGTTAAGCCTGTTAGCTAAATTTATATATATAAAAGTCAAATGCCACTTACTGACCCAACACTGTATCTCTGGAAATATAAGTCTTATGAAGTTTAAATTTTGCAGGTTGGTTCCTCTTCAGCCCTAAGTGCTGATTAAGAACACCCCTTACAATTTAAAACTTTAAGGTGGTTTGAGGTGGCTGGAAACCCCAAAGTAACACGCTGACTGACTCATGTCTGGAACCATAAGCCCTAGGAAGCTGAAATTTTGCATGTGGTTCCTACAAGGTCCTAAGTGCTCACTAAAACATTTTTCTAACGGATTCAAAATTTAAAGGAGTTTAAGCCCCCTCCAAAAACACTGACTGACTAATCACTGTATCTCTGTAAACAGAAGGCCTAGGAAGCTGAAATTTTGCCTTGTGGTTTCTCTAATGCAATAGTTATCAAACTGTAAGTTGCGATCCACTGAGGGGTCACGGATAGTTTGAAGTAAATTTATATAATTTAATAACTTAATTAAAAATTATGCTTTAATCTTTTGTAACATATTTGTTTTTATTTATATTTTCTTACATGATACGGTATTGTTATATTAGAGTACATATGCTATTGTTATAAAGTGTCAGTCTTGCAACGCTATACGTAAATTGCTTACATTCGCTTTTACATATCTGTGGGAGAAAGGCATTTCAAAATAAATTGCTATAAAAACCATGACACTATCAAGAAATTAACGCGGAAGATGACGCAAGGGTAGGACTCGAAAATATTTCAACAAATATTGAACAAATATTATTTGAGGTTAAGGCTCACCCGTCTCATTATTTTTATTTTTTTTTGTATTTTAGTTTTAATGTATGTAAATACAGTTTGTAAATTTCAAAATTTTAATATAAAGCTTATAATTCTGAAATCATGCTATTTTATCTAAATAAAATACAAATACATTTTAATATTTCAATATAAAGTTTTGGTTAGATGAGATTTGGCTAAAACAATTATAGAAAGTAAGCGCGACTTTTTTTTACTGTTACTAGGCAGAATAAATATATATACACAATCTACTGCGTATTGATTTTTAAATAGTTGGTGAAAATTTGCTTTGTTTCTTTTTTCTATTTTTAAAATATTTTCCTATCTTTTAAAAAATCAATTTGCTACTACAAAAAAAAAATGTTCATTAGGGATCGCGTGATTTTTTATTTAAAGAAAGTTGTTCACCACTGCTCTCATTCATCAGGTGATCACTCAGAAAGATTTTTTAAAATAAATTCAACCTTCAAAGACGTTAGAATAAAGGCTTAAATGCCCTAAAATTAAAAAATATATATACAAAACTCATTATTTAATGTCAGATTACTGTCGTTAAATTATAGAGTGAACTCCTCTGAGGAATGACATTTTACTACTAAAGTCAGTTTAAATTTACCAAATTACATAAGTGATGTAAGTAATGTATTTCGTCGCGAAGCACGCGTATTTAGCTAGTTTTTATTATAAACGAAAAATTATAAAAGCGCAAAACGAAGCTTATATAGCGCAATTCTTCGACAGCGAAAAGCAATGAATCCTGGGAGCAATACTTATAACAATGAAGGCACATTATTGGCGCTTTATTGCCATTTTCTCGCCAAGCGGCAAAGTTTCAGCTATGATACATAAGTACCGATTTCACAAAATAAGAAAAGACATGTTATTTCATGGCTCAACCACATGCACTTTAAACTTATACAAATGTAACCTTCAAATAATATTCCTACGAGTGGAAGACAAAACAGTAGTACGAAATGTATCAGACATCAATCATAAAGATAAATGCATATGGAGAGACTCAAAGAATTCAGATGTGTAAGTTTGAATCCGTTTAGCTTAGCTTCGAAACTAGGTGAAATATGGTACCAAGGAAGTAACATATTTTGAAAAGTTAAGCTTAGAGAACCATTTAAAAGCCACGTTTCTATAAGCAGCAAATCTTAAGCTTCTATGAATCCTAATTCTTTCAATATATGTGAGCATTTTAATGCTTACATCGAACGTTGGAGCACCCAATCCTACATTTCAGACCGTGGTTTTACTGTTCTAGTAGTCTTTAAAATTTTTCTGATCTTTTGAAAGAATTATTTGAGGTGTTTGTATCTGTCATAATGGATAAATTGAAAGGAGAAAAACGCATGTAGGCAATTAAATGGTTAAAAATCTACGAAGTTAAAACTATCTCCGCCCTTCCCCACCACAAAATAAATAAATAAATAAATAAACTTATGGTAAGTTCCTACGTAATTTTTAAAATAGTTATTCTGAAGTGTATAACGCAAATTAATTTGTTTGTAAATTTTCTTGGCATAAGTAAGAAACGGCATTTAGTTAACAATGCGATCCACAACAGTGTCGATATCTTAGAGCACGCTAAGTGTAGCGTGGTGGCATTAATGCAGAACTGCTAATGCATTGAAAGTGTGTAAATGTTGGTGAAAGATTCAACAACATGAAGCAGTTAAATCAAAATGTAAGTCCACAAGCCCACCCTTAACAATGAGAAAAGTGATTAAAAAAGAAAATCGCGAATTAACTAAGCTAGATTTTATGAAATAAGTGATCCAAACGTATTTATGAAAAAAGAGAGCTAACTTCAATGGTATAATTCATTCCGATAAACGTCTTCGTCGTACTGCTAACTTCATTAGGACTTGTTTTTAAAGGTCCAAATAAGGCTTTAATGGACGTCTCTAAGCTGTCAGATCTGACCCTGGTGTTTATGCATGGAGGGAAGGTTTTGGAAAGCTTGGTGACGAACCCAGAAGTCACTCACAGTTGAATGTAAAAATTTATAAGTCGGAATTGGAGAAATTGACAATGGTTGAGCTAAAAGAGGGAGTAACCTATAAATGTAGCGGCTTTAAAGTCGGTAAATATATTATTTGTGGAAAGAAAATTCATAATTTAAAATAAAATGCAAAGGTTTTCATAAAATTGAATTTTAGGCGAAAGTCACATCAAAAACTGTAACACAAAAAGATCGCATTAATAAAAAAATAAATAAAAAAGCCCTGAACTTTGTGTGTACAATGTTTTTTGTGCATTAATGAAAAGAATTTTGATAGTATGGATCTAAAATTAAAGTAAAAACAGGGAAAAATTTCCAAATATCTCATTTATTCGTCAGCCCGACCTAATATTTTTTTATTATTTAAAGTATTCATTTATTTTTATTTCATTTACTAGAAATAGGCTCCAATTTGCTTTGCTAATAATTTTATTATAGAAAATTTATTTTCCTGAGGCTATTTTCATTAAATTCTTCATGTATCTAACATTTTTACAAAATCGTAAGAATATATTTCAAATACTGATCTACGTACTTAATAGTTTTTTAGTAAATCTAAAACTGAAAACGCGATTAAGTACAAAATTTTCATAAATTAAACTCCCAACGTACTAGGATACTCACATGGACATGTTAAAAATGGTTATAATCTGGTTAATAAAAAACTTACTATTAAATGTTAGATATTTAACTGTATTCATCAAAATTGAAATTTATGTATTCGGAAAAGGAAAAAAAATAAGAAATGTGACATTCCCTATATCTCATTCACATTATGCATAACCCTATATTTATTCTCTAATTAAAAATGAAATGATAGGAATTATATAGAGCGTAGTAAATTTTACTTATCGTGTCATTTTACAGAACAATATTTCAGTTCAAACTGCAGTAATCAAAGGAGACGACCCAAAAAATAATCCAGGGGTGATTAGGATCAGTTTGACACTCTTACAGGCAGTATTTCCCCCCCCCCCCCTTAATCTGTTCCATCTATAACGTCTCGATGATCTCCATTCGACAGTATTTTAGTAATTATTATTAATGTGAGTGAGTATTTATTTATTTCGATGCTTCGGATTGTATCGACACCATTTTTCAAAAATTCCAGTTACACAATCAAAATCATTTTAAACGAAAATATTTTACGAGTCGCTGAATCTAGAAAGTGCTTCTTGGCTGAAAAAAAGTGATAATTACTGAGCCACGAAAAGAAATTGGCGCCGCACGACGAATTTATTTTAATCTGGCAACCCGTATGCCAATTTTACACGACGGCATGTCTACTTATTTTTAAATCAACCTTTCAATTCCTGCGTATTTTTCGGATCTTTTCTATAGGTTCAATTGCTCTTTGCCCTCATACGGTTAAAGCTTCCCAATTGTAATTTGGGGGGCGTTTTGTTGTTCAGAGGGGGTGACACGGAGGAAGGCTAAAGACCCCCTCAAACAGGGAAGGGTCCCTCTTATTGCTTTTATTTCTTATTCAGATATAGCTTTTTATAAAAATAATACAACAAAACGTTACAGCGGATTTGTACAAGAGTGCTTTTAAAACGTGAATTAGATCTTGGGTGTTAAGATTTTTAGGATGAAAGTATCGATCCTTTTCTTAATCTATTTTTCGGGGTTTCAGATTTTAAGCGGTTTGGGACAGGTTCTTTGTGCAAACACATTTTTCAAGAAAAGAACGTTTTAACGCTAAAATGAACGAAAACAAACAATTCCAAGATTTTCTTAAACTTTTACTCGTGCATTTATTCTCTATAGTAAATACATCTTAATTCCATAGCATGAGAATATTTTTACTTTACATAGATTTTTAGGGAATATATCTCCCTTTCTGTAGCTCCATATACGAATGGCTTATTAAAAGTTAATTTCAAAATCCAGTTTTGCAAAAAATGGTGGGCGCCTAACATTCTGAAAGCTGCTCTCCAAATTGATTGCACGCGTTTGATGATGGATATTTAAAGAATTTTTACGAATTTGATACGTAGTGAATTTTTTATCCCTTTTTATAAAATTGAAATTGGTTATCTCACCTTTGAAAAAAACAAGTAGAGAATGTTTTACGAGACTGTGTCATACCAAGCTTTCTGTATGTAAGTAAATGTTACAAGCTTTCTGTATGTAAGTAAATGTACGTTTATGTATAAAACGTGCACTATAAAGCTAAAAAAATGTTAAATTAAAGTTTCATGTATGTGTTTCGGTAAGAAATTTTCAGCTTCAGTTGTTTAAAAGGTGCGTGGATAAATGTTTTTAGCGAGGCATTTTCAGCATCTTGCCCATTATTTTTAAAGCGCTCTGGCCCTTTCTCATTTTCCCCTGCCTACTTCTCAAATTTCTCGACAAAAACTTATTTATTTAAAAACTATTCTAATGTATTTTTAGAAAACAGTTTTAGTTATCTGAAGCCGATTTCTTCTATTAAATAAACTTAATATTTAACATGAAATCCTCGTACAATTTGATGGGGTGTAACCTCGTTTTTAATATCTTTTCTTTTAGATAGAGTCCTTATGAAGGTGGCGACTTGCTTTTCGGTTTATTTACAAGCACATGATTCGTTGAAACGTACAGAATTTAAAATTACTCAAAAAGGAGCCCACCCTACCTCTCGAACAATTTCAGCTTAAAATTTTCGATACCTTTCATGACAACGGTAATTAATCATTAGCAAACATGCATACGTGTTAAACATGTACAAAAGGGGCAAAAACATTAATTTTTATTTAACTGCAAACTTAATCAGCTGCAAAACTACAAATAAAAATGTGCACTGCGATTACTGCTTTTATTAAATATGCCCCTTTACAGCGTAGGAGATCTAAAGAAAAGACAAAACATCATTAAATTCATTAAATTTTAAAAAATATCATGAATTTAAATCATTTTATGCCCCCAACATGCTATAGAAAGATCGCAATTAGAAAAATTTCCCTTTCTGGGGGAGTTCAGTTTCCCACTAAGGTGAATGAAACATGCACTCGGAATATATCGAGGGAAATTAGTCTTCATAGAGAAAAAAACAAAAAAACTGAAGTATCGGAACGGTTCGGAAATCAAACTGAATATAATTTATATTTTTATTAATTTTCCGCCATAATTTATTAAACTCAACAACTTTCTTTGAGGTGTATATTTTTCAGAGACACACTAGAAGAGCGCATACGGAAAAAAAAATATTTTATATCCTTCAATTTTGACATACCTTACGAAAGTGAAATAATTGTTTTGAAAACCATGATGTGTACATGCAACACAGGTCTGCATGAAATTCATTTTAAGTGAGGACACAATATCCGACCATAATAGGGGTGGGGGGACTCGTTGTATACTGTTCAGATTCCCTCAGATAATGCAAAATGACTTACGCTTTGGGGCATTTTCTTAAATAATTATTAAATTTTAAAAGATCCCAAATACAACAGAGCCTGACAAACGTTTTAGTACAGTACCGGCACAAAGATTTTGTCTAATATACATTTAGAAAATTCCAATTTCCTTTCTCCATCTATACATTTAGAAAATAAATAGATGGAGAAGGGAAGTTGAAATTTTATTCTTCGCTAGTTTATGTAGGAAACCACGGCATTTAACTGAGAGTAGAATTTGTTTGGAGAGGTATTCTTAGTTTTACAGATATACTATACTTATGTTGTAATAAAGCTGCCAGTTGATAAAGAATTCCAACTAGATTTTATTAATTTTGGACATAGACTATACTGGTGGAAATATACTGTATCCCCTCCCCTATGCTGATACTTAATGTATAATGTTTTATTACGTAAAGAATAAGCTATACACTAGCGCGAGTTGGAAAAACTCATATTCCTTTAAAACAGACGGCACTATTAAACTGACAAAAATAAATAAAACAATGAAGAACAGTTCAATGAAGTATGTTTTTAAAAATTATCATATCATCAACGTAGCTTACAAACACACAGAGTGAGAAAGAAGGTAAATACAGTACACGTTGAGTACATTACATGTACAGTATTACGATATTATCAAACTTCATAAAACACAGTCCATGTTTATAATAAGAAAACGTTTAATAAAAAAATACATATTTAATTATTGATGTCAAAGGTGGCAATGACTTAATCAACAGAAACTAACTCCCGAAAAGTCTAATTTCTACTGCAATTTCGATAGGTTCCTTGGCTTAAACAGAATAAAGTGTATCAACGAAAATTCAAACTGACTAAACCCATTTTTGACTTCTCAATAATGATAAGTAAACAATGATTATAAGTAATTTTTAATTAAGCTGGACACGAAAAATATTAAAATTACTCAATGCAGGATTTCCTAGAATCAGACCTTTATGTCAAAGACTATCAATACCGGCAGGTTTCGAATGTCTCACAGAATTAACCACAAACTTACTATTTCCTCGCAATTAAAATTTTCTAGTTTATTCATTGAAGATTTAATCAGTTTCCGACTGTTAAATTCTTTATTTTAATTTCAAATTTCTTAGTCCAAAATCAGAAATAATCATAATTTCGAAGAAAAACTGCGAAGGGGCTCGGTTTTTGTCTATCCTTACTAGAAAATTCTCTAGACTTAAATAAAAATAAATTGTAACACATAATATTTTCTAGTATTAAAGAATAATTCCTCCACTTAGTGTAGAAATGAGCTTTGTGAACACTGATTGGAGATTTCATATAGATTCCATTCCCTGAATTTTTCTCCATTGAGTTTCGGCCCAAAGAAAACCATGCTATCACGTCAGATCGCGGGGCCGTCAAAGTTACAATGCAGATAAAGAGGAGAAAATGTTGTATTGCCACACCGAACAAGAAGAGTCAAAAACTTGATAAGGGGACCTAGATTCCAGCTTAAGATCCCCCAGTCAAAACTCCTAGTTTCGGGCTAAATATCGAGCTTAAAGGTGTGATTTCCTCTAAGGAAAATGCCTATTTAGAAAGTCCCATCAAGATTAATCAGTTCAGCACTGTTTGACATTCCCACTTTTTACTTCGATCCGCACTCCACAAGTTTGACGAAAGTAATCGACTCCGAATGCGTGATTCGAACCAACAGTCTTTTAACACCGCATTCTATGAATTCTACGGCATTTCAGGATGTTTATAACGGTAAAATTGATTTTCTTTCTGGCCTTATACCTATTTTCTCTGTGAATGAAAACTGCTATTACAAGTTACTTTTGTCGCCCAGTGGCTAAGTGGTTAAGGCATCAACCTGCCACGCCGGGGGAGCGGGTTCGATTTCCGCAAAAGACTTGGTTTTATTCTGGGGAACCGGTCAGTCTTCCGCCTGCAATAGGAAAAGAAAGAGGGTCTAGAAAGGGGAGCTGCAACCCATTGTCCATCGCCGGTGTCATCGTTTGTTAATAAGAATTCTGGTGTGATTCGTGTTTCTATTTCCTTATATGTACACTGGACTGGGGTGTAATATTGTCAGCTCCCAGGGACATTAGAAAAAAAAAAGTTATTTTTTATAATTTTTCTTAACGCCATGCGACAAAAGTTTGAAATTTCTTTAAAGACATTTGCGCAGATTTCATGAATGAAGATTTAATAATTTATTTATACACTTAATTTTTTAACAGATTGTCCCATATTTTGAGTCATAAAATATGGATATAAAGTCAAAATTCATATACCTTTAAGGATCATCTCCTAAGGCGGATTTTTAAATCCTCAAATATATGGAAATTTTTAAATATTTATTCAAACTTGTCGTTCAGTTTAAACTGGTTCTCAAATTGCCAATTGAAAATGGAGAATTCTGATATTACTTTCAAAACTTGATAGATTAATATCATATTTGAATTATTCTAAACGCTAAAATTCGGAAGCAAATATTTTATCGAATTCCAGAGCTTATATCATAACTCTGCCACCCTTCAATATTAAAAGATATTTTTGAATAAATCATTTAAACAACGGAAAGAAGACGGAGAATAATCAAATTTTAAAAGTGGTAACTTAAAACTTTAATGGAATGTGAAATGTTTATCAAGAGTAACGACATAAAATTTTGATAAAACTAAATGGTTCTTGAATTTCATGGAAGAGCACCCTCCTATTTATATTAGAAAAAAGATTATTGAGTGAAAATCTAAATAATCGCAAATTATAAACACTTAATGTGCTTACTATTTATATCCGGATGATGGTAATTAAAGGTAGTAAAATGCATCTTACACTCTAAATAACTTACTCGTAACTGTACATGATCATATTGATGAATAAAAGTACTTCACGGCAAATTAAACAGTGTATGAAGTAGAAACCCAAGAATATGTTTCAAGTAGCTCTTAATCATGAAATAACAGTTATTCGTAAAATCTATGCATACGACGCATACAAAGAAAAGTAACCAATTTACGGAAAATGTACACAAAAAAATATCAGAAAAGTACAGTATATGTAGAGTAATGCAATAAAAATATTTAAGAAATATCACAAAGCAGTGAACTTTTTTTTTTAAAAAAAAAGGGGGTGAGGGTAGATTTTGTAAAACTTTCCCTTTCAGGACAATGTTAAAAAGGAGGAAAATAATATACCCATTTCCTGGTGTACTGAGACTTAATATAGGTAGGTCGTTGTGCAATCGTTGTTTTTAGTTTTGGTCGACAATTCCAAAACTAAAAAAGATGGAAATCCAATATCATATTATAAATTTAACAAGCAATATGCGAAATATAGACTAAACTATAGCCATCAATATATTACTGCTTCTTTTAGCATGGACTGTAAACTATAAATAAGCTTTAAATAAAATAAAATTTAAAATATTTTTAGAATTATTAAATTAGGCAGATAAAATATCTTCACTTATTTAATAATGAGCCTTAAGTAAAAATAAATAATGTACATTGAAGAACAATTTAGATCATAATATAAAAAAATGAATGTGAAGTTATATTGTTCTACGCTATGATATTAATACAGTATTCCTTTTAAATTAATTATGAACGGTAAAGTGATATTCTACTGAAATTCACAATGCATTTTCACAGCGATAGAAATTTCTCTTAAATAAACTACAAACTCAATTAAGATATATTATGACAAAAAAATTCATGTTAACTTAAATTATGTTCTATGATATTCTCCACACTAAAATATCTTTCTACATACATTAGAGAATATGTATTTCAGGAGTACAATTTTCCTAACGAAGAAAAAAAAATCAAGGAGCATTAAAATAATACATTCTGAATCTTTTAACCTTGGCTTATTGATCCTTTTTTCCCCGAATCACCGATAGAAGTATTAGCTACAGAAAGAAATGATCAAAACATGAATTATAAATGTGCCAAAGAAATATGCAAAGCTGCGGTGTTATTCTCTATGGACCTATTATTTCCTAACAAACATTCAAATCCCTAAGAACGGGTATTCAGTCAAACAGAATCAATCAGTTCGGTGGACAGCTTGGGTTTACCAAACAGCCATAGATATCAGTTTCGCGCTTCTACGTCCCCTGTAAACAGGGAGTGTTTCGTGATACAGAAGTGCGTTTAGTCTTTCATTCATCTGATAGCAGAGATATAGAAAGATATGGGTGAGCAATATATTTCCCCCCCATGAAGACAGAAAATTACCCTCGGCAGCAGATTCGTGGCTGCAATTGAAAATAAACGGTGAGTTAAAAGGAAAAATTCAAAATAGAAAACAAGCAGTAGAATAACATTTAATCCACAATCAGCTCAGTTCTTATCTGATAAAGTCACCAAATGCTGTATTTTAAAAGAAAACGAAAGAAAGGCCAATATCTAACGGATTTTAGACTCAGCATGCGTCTACACATTCCTCAAATGACTCTTTACTGTAAACAATTTCGAAGCTAGGTTTCATGTGAGACTGAAAAGATTATTTCAAATACTGTCGAACCCTGTTATAGCGAACCCGGTATATAACGAACTCCCGGATCTAACGAACGAAAATTTTAGTCCCGCCGTTTTCCTATTGTATTTAATGCTAGTTTATCTTTTTATAGAGAACCTCCGAAATCTTAAGAATCGGCTATAACGAAAATTTTTTTCAGTCGACAACTGAATTTTTTAAAATTTTAAAACTTTAAGAATGTTGAAAATACAACGAATGTTGAAGAAGATGATGAAGATTTACCTGATGAAGATATTGTGGAAGAAATAAAAATGAATCATTCTGAAATCGAAGATTCTGCTTCTGATGCTGATGAAATGGAGCACATATATGCGAAATCTCCACCATTTCAGATGCTACAGCAGCGATGAGTGTAATTAATAAGTTTTTGTCTACACAAACAGTGGAAGAAAGAGTGTTGGAGTCATTTGGTGTATTGGACAACGAAATTCATAAAATGTTTTTGAAATCGTCATCACTCAGCAGAAGATTACCGATTATTTCTGTATCAAAACAGTGAGCAACAATTGAAGATAAAATCAATTTATTTCCATTTGTCTTCATTTTTAGTTAATTTAATTAGTATTGTGTCAGTTTAATGAAATCAATTTTAGTCAATTTAATTCATTAATGATCATTTTTAATAGATTTTTATCATTCTATCAATGCATCTTTATTGAATATACATAGCAACTAATGAGTTATACATTTTGTAAACACTAACATTTTTCTTAATGGTTCGGATATAGCGAACAAAACCATTGGTCCCTTGAAGTTCATTATAACGGGGTTCGACTGTAAACCTCGATTTAGAAAACAGCATGTAGAGATAAGACTTAAAAAATCTTTTCCCAACATTAACATTATCTCTAAAAAACAAATTAATATTTTGTACATCATGTCGAGAGACTTTTCAACAGCAGTTGAGAACGCCAGAAATAAATTGACAACTTAAACTTTCTGAAGTTTACGCAATATTTTGCGGGTATGTTATATCGCTGAGCGCCGATGTATTTCATTCTTACACATCGAGCTGACGTCTGGAATAAAAAACGTTAAGTGAGTTGAGAAGGACTTGTTACTCACCCGAGCCCAACCCAAACTATAGCCTTTCGAATCGGCGCTCTAGAAATACAAGATGAAATCTCATGACAAAATGCGTTTTTCTTTTCTTTTCCTTCGATATGCAAATCTTCGAATGTCTTACTTGATTTTTTTTCTCCAATTAAAGAAAGTTCCAAAGGGAAAGTTTGAACTTCGAACTTGGGGAAAAAATTGTTCAATAGTACATTCAAATCAGCGAGGAATTAAAATGGGTTCCGAATGCTTTCGTTTACTTATATTGCAACATATATTTTCTTTAAATGAGACAATGAAACAGTAAAAATATGTTAGACGAAAACTTTCCCTCTGCGTCTAAAGAGCCCTTCACTTTAGACATGTTTTACCCTTTTATTTCTTCCTGAATTATCATTTGAATGTATAATTGACGAAATGTAAATTTTTCTTCTTTCAAGTTGCTGCTTCAAATGATATAAACGATATACATTTATACAGATACTACTTTCCCAAGATAAAATAACTTTCGAAATGACTTAATGGTGATTACGTTCGATAACTACAATTTATTCGTTTATTAAAGTTTCGATATCTGTACACTGCAAATGTAACTACGACGAAATCATTTTCAACCATCCGATAACTTCTTGCCAAATATAAAATGAGAAATGCAACTTCAACATACATTCGCCTTTCTGCATTCGTTTACGTATGATTAAATATGGTATTTTCCATACGATATTTTCAGGAGGAAGCTCATGATGCTTCATATTATAGCAAGCAATCAACAATTCCGATTCACTTGAAAGGAATGAACAGAAATAACAGCAGAATGCGATTTTTTATTAGGCTTTGAAAAATTTCTCGTGAAATATGCTTCATGTCTTCACCACATCTGTTGGTAATCCAGTATCAATCACAGGAAAACATTTAAGTGGAATAAATAACAAGATAAACATTACAAAATCAATTTTAAGATTTGTTCTCATTTAATGAAAAATGAATTAATGCCAGTTCTGATGATTTTAATCATTCGTTTTCCAGCAGATTTAAAAATATGAAATTTCTTGAGCGTCTGTATCGGATCATTACCAATAAATCTTCATTTTTACTTCGACATTAGGTAGTCCACTTCTTTTATTTGTTTGTCTAAAAGATGATTATAGTCATTTTGATTCTTACTTAATATCATTCATGTATATGTCGCATCATCGAATCGGTGCCAATCTTTAATACCTTTCTATCTTCACTGAGTTCACTTTACCATGTTCCCTAAAAGAGAAAAGCAAATTAAAGGATATGCAAAGAAGGGGTCGTTTTAATTAAAAATATGCAAACAAATTAAATTTAAAAAATAATATTTAACTAGTAAAAAAAATTGCTATGGATAAAGTAGAATATCACCCCTCATATACAAGTCATTTCAATGAGTTAGTTCTTGAAGTAATTGATATATTTATTTTCCTTTCTATAATTGATTCTACATTCACGTACAACATTTAGCAATTCTGAAAAATGCTTTAAACTGCGAATTTTACTGCATGATTCATAAACTTGTATTACAAATACATACGTTCTGATGCAGATTGAAACATTTAACTATCTCGCCAGATAATATTCAAATGAATATTTCAATCTCCGACTAGAATTTTCTAGTCAACTTTTCACCATTCTATAAATAACGTAAGTGATAGAAATACAATACTATAGTATACCTGGAATAATAAAAAAATTATAATCGCCAGACTTTAAAAACTAAACACCATCATGACTAGTTGTACGGCTGATATTTAAAAAATTTTCTCTTGTAATATTATAGTTAGTATCCGAAACCGTCATGCAAATTTAATGTTAGGACATGCAATTTCAAATATCACATATGCCATAAGAGATATACGTACCTTATAGTAATGTGTTGCTTAATCCGATCGCTCTTCAGAACTATTTGAAAGGACTATTTCATTCTAAAACACATAGTGCATGATATTCTATTACATTATAGTGAGAATAATTCAAATATTTATAGCTAATATTATTTTCTAATAAAAAGCGTTATTTCAAGCAGAATGTTCAGAATTAGATATATAAATCTTCTGAAACAAATCAAACCATAATTTCTACAGCGGGAAATAAATCAATTATATATACTTCCTTTTAAAACTAGATACAAAAAGATATATTGCAAACAATCCTAATTGAAAATCCTTCTTTTTAAACTGTTCGTTTGTCAAAATATATTTTTAGACAATACTCTTCGCAAAAGTTACAAAAACCATTTTGAATTTCAACTTACTTTGTTCAGTATCTACAATGGCTAGCATAACTATTCCAGATTATTCATTTTTGATATACCTTTGGAAGAGCCAATGTTTGAGAAAGAGCGTTGCAACTGAGATTATAACGACAATACTTAGCATGAAGGGCTATGTACTACAATAGTTTTCAGTTAAAACACTAGTTGGACTTTATTTTAAAAAGTGTTAATAATGAGAAGTTTTTATTCATAATACGATGGTCAATCAAAGAAACATGTTTAGATGAACATTAAGCTGTGAATTCACAAGCGTGCTACTTTTACGGTTATTGCATTATATCACTACGTCCTATCAAGTAAATTTTTAATTTGGAAAATACTGTACATAAAATTAATCGGGGACAATTTCGTTTCACGTAATAATGAATGGAGAATTGAAATTTGGACCTAAATACTGTCTTTAAAGTGTCAATACCTTCTATAATACTGTAGATTTTAGACTGTCATGCGGCAAATAAGATATAGTAGGATCTACGAAAATAAAAATAAATAACAGGAAAAATGTGTTGTACAGTTAATTTTTTAGAGCATTATCTTTTTTTTCATTCATTAACAGCGTATGTTTAATATACCGTTATTTTAATTTTATTGTCAACTTGTTTCGTTACTTCGCATATTTGGTAAAAAGTTTTACGTAATACATTAGCTATTATTACACCACTTTCATTAATTTCATTACTCCTAATTATCAAAATCTAGTAAACACAATGCCATTTCTTTTTCAAGCGCGTTATAAAACGCGGTGGCAGTGACATTGTCTATGTATAGCAAATTTGTCGCAATATTTTTAGAAATCCTTCGAACTGTTAGCAGAAATATATTCGGCAGTTATCGTTTATTTGATATTTCACCGGTAACTTTGGGCATTTAAAATTCTCAACTCTTTCATAACAGGATTGTGACTTCATATAATTACAAAAATTTAAATTTTACAATGATCAATTTCACTATGCATTTAAAAGGTATATTTTTACAGTAAAATGTGTCTTTAGATAGAAGCTACCACTCTACCCACAGCCAGTTAATTAAAATAGAGAGAAGTGCAGAGTTATACATCACTCTAAAGTTTTTAAAAAAATTTCCCTTTTTATGTATTTATTGATTCAGAATTTATAACGATTGCTTAACATCATAAAATTAATCTGGCTACATAATTGATGGAGTCTCCTTAAGTACTGCGGTATCTAAACATGGTAGTAATGTCTGAAAATAATAATGCTACGCAAGAGCAGAACTTGCCCTTTGATTTTTCTGTCCACTGAAATCTATACGTTGAACACGTTCCCATATTAAATTGATGCAAACATGTTTACTTTTTAAGATGCGATAAAATGTTCAAGATAATAACCTGGGATATACCTATATTTCATAATTTATTTTTCAAAAAATTTGTAATCCGATGCAAATGATCTCACTTAGTAATATGAGCTTAGAAAGCGCCTTTATTTTTGATAACTTATTTAATTAAGATGAGTAGCGAGTTAATTAGCCTTCTCAATCATAAATACCTCAAACAATGATATAAAACAAAGTTGTTTAATACTTTTTTACAAAAACTTTAACAGATACATGGCACACACAAATATATCTGTTCACTACTAAGATATTAATTAAACAGAATTTAGATAGAGGAAAAGTAATGATTGAAAACATACTTACAGATATTTATGTTCCGACAAGGGAAGTTTTCGTTAAAAAATCACTCTCGTATTTAATTTTACAAAAATCACAGACAGCCAAAATGGATTAAGAATACAGTTAAGAAAACCCTTAGGAGGAGAATTTAAAGAGAATCATGTTATGATATTTATATAACTATGTGAAAGATCAAAATTAATTATTCTCGTAGATATCCGTTTATACTTATACTTTACTAGCAGAATTTCTCACATTCATGTTCGAGTTTTACATTTGTGACTTCTGCTTTGCATTTTCTAAGACAAATAAGTTCTTTAAAATGTCGTTTGATTTTCTTCGGACTTTCAGTTGAAGTATTTACATTATTAGTAGCAAATGTTGATAGCAGAGCAATGCATTTTCATTGCAAATATTCACAAAATACTCGTAAAATAAGTAATTTTTAATAAACTGGTAGAACCACATTATATTTTGTCCTTGACTGCTTAAATACTGACTATAGTCTAAGATTTATAATATGAATAATAACTAATCTTTGTAATAATACAGCATTTAGTCTCGAAGAAAAAATCATGAGCTTTTAAATATGATAGATACAATTCTCTTACCTTAAGAGAGAAAGGTGTTTTAATATAAACTAAAGTAACTGAGGAAAAGAAGCATGCTACACTTACCTTTAATTCCGAAAATTGCATTCAACACATCGGGAAGCTTTATCTTTGTTAGTAGAAACGTTAGTTATAGTTATATGAGGATATTTATATATTCATTTCCTAACCTCATCAAGATCGATAAGTAAAAGCAAAATTGTTGTAAAAAATAATAAAATATGAAGTACAAAAAAACCCTCTATTATTAAATTTTAGCTACACATTTCCGTAATTAAAAATAACCTAACGAATGGTAGACACATCGCTTGTAAAAGCTATGCTTCAAAATTCGCAGTCAACATATCAGGATTACTTAAAACAATAGTTCAATTGGATATAAAATTAAATTCTTTCAGTGCAATGTTTTATGCAGGGCCGCCCAGAGGGGGGGGGGCAACTGGGGCACTTTGCCCCAGGCCCCCAGCTGCCGGAGGGCCCCCCAAAAAATAAAAAAATATTTATTTATTAGATTTCCTCAGAAAATATAACAAGAGAGCAGTGCAATGAAAAATAATAATTATGTTAATCATTCATGTAATAAAATTTTAAGTATGAGTAACTTAATTTGAATGCGTGTTTTCGTCTCTTTGCATTTTTTATTTTTCTTGGGGCCCCCAACAGAAGTTTGCCCCAGGTCCCGTAAAGTCTCTGGGCGGCCCTGGTTTTATGTATATCTTCAATGTTTGTATGTGTAATAATTCTATCATATTCTGCAACAGTCAGTTGGTACTTTTAAAGTTTGTAACGAATTAATTAAAACGGTT
The DNA here is from genome assembly GCA_907164885.2 of Dolomedes plantarius. NCBI lineage: Eukaryota > Metazoa > Arthropoda > Arachnida > Araneae > Dolomedidae > Dolomedes > Dolomedes plantarius. The sequence continues at coordinate 39,349,048 of OU015494.1, read as the reverse complement.
TTTTTAAAAGAGAAGCAATTAAATTCTTTTTTCGAAAGTTCACTTTTTTAAAAAAAGAACAGAAATCCAGATTAACTCAAAATTAACCACCTCCCATGAAATTGTTAATAGAGGAATAATTTAAAACACCCAATTGTTAATTCATCCCCGACTTCATTGTAAAACCTGGTTTCGTAAGCATTGCTTGATATAAAAAAAACATCCGACTTAAGAGATTTTCCGAATTTATTTATTTTATCATTACCTCATCGGATACAAATAACCGGAAAATAGGATGATTATTTTCGCTAGATCTCTTTAGAAAAGAGGGAGGGCAGCAACAAAATAATATTGCGTAGTGAGCCGAAACCCTATTTTATATTTTTTGTTTTGCTTTTTTTCCTTCTTTCTTTTCGACCAGCACATAAAAGTTAGGTACCAAAAGCGGTGCTAAGATCAGGTTGAGAAGATTTATTCTTTATAGCTATCCACGCAGTCAGTCTCATTTTGGTCCTAAATTTGTAAATTTTTACACCAAGTCTAGCTTTCAAATGTTAAACGTAATCCCCCCCCCCTTTTTTTGGTTGCTGTAGATATATTGTAACAAAAAATTAAAGGACATGAAATAAAGATGACTCAAAAAGGGAATACAACATCCCTATTACTCAACGGATGTAACATAATCCTTCGAAAGGATATAAAGTTCAAATGCAGTCCTTTTTTTTTTGGTTATTTAAAAAAAAAAAACCAAATTGGTATCAAACTTCTACCTTTCCCTTTACAAATAATAGAAGCATGGAACTGTTTTTAACATAACTCGACCCCAAGAGCATAAAGGGAACTAACACATACGTTAAGGAATTTGCAACTTATCTCAGAAAGTAAAAGAAGATAACTAAAACTAAAGTTTTCAAAACAGCAATATTTTTCTCAGCTTCACCAACCAGAAATATGTACTTGTAATGTGTTCGAAATTGAAAAATGATATCTTTCGTAATACGTATACCTATTACAAAGATGTCAAAACAGCAACTAGACAAATACAGCTGATCCGCAACATGATTGCTGATAGAAAACCTCGGGCCTCGTCACTAAGCACGGCCCATCATCTTTTGCAAGAAGTCTGAAAGCAGTGTGAACGAACAGTTAAAAAAAGAAAACATCTCTGGGATCCACCATATTCTTCTTATTAATATTTCACGAAAACTAGTTTTTCCCAGTAGGATATCAGTCCTTCATTTCAAGTACAAGTATCCTGCAGCTTGACAGTTGGCCCCCCATAGTGCTGGCTTTGAAGTACGTACGCAACACAAAACTGGGCACCCCGTGTATATAGTAGTCTTGACAGAAATACGAGTTCGTTCGTAAATTATCAAGAATTTTATACATTATTTTATACGGGGAGTATCAATCAGTAGTAGCAGAGGCCACGCTTAGCAAAATATGATTTTCCAGGCAGGGTATTGCGTGGGTTAAAGGTGCTGTTCCTATGGACGAAAGGCAACTGATTTACTGACATTTATTGGTCACATTTTATTGAGCCACGAGTATCCATAGAAATGAATACTGTGTTAGAAATATTTTTCGGTGAAACTTTCAAACATATAAAAGCATCTATTTTAGCACGAAATAAATCATCTGTGCGCAAGAATATGGATCCGCTTTTCAGTAGTGAATGTTTTAATCAATTACATACGACGTAAAGAATAATATTTGTTACGAGTATTTTTATGTATTATGTGTGCGTGCAGCAAACACGAACTACTTTTCAATAAAACTTAATTACCCTGATACTTTTAATATGAATGTTTGGATGTCCATGATATGTTAGGATAAAAACAAATCCAGAATTATGATACAAATTAAGGTGAAATATTTCAACTTTAGTGGCTTTTTTATGCTCTCAGAACATGAGATAAATTCAAACAGAGCAACAAGTACAGGGTGTCCGGGCTAAAGCCATCCAAAAGTCATAACTTATTTTTACGGAACTACCCATTAGAATTTTTTTAAAAAAATTTTAAATAGAAGAACATTTCACCAAGTTTTAATATCAATCATAGATTTCTATCATAGTATCATAGATTTCAATGTGTGCACCTTTTGTAGCACGACTAACGTCTAAATGGTAATCCAGTTCTCTCCAAGTGTTTCGTAGAATATCAGGCGTTATTAAACTTTTTTGCTTGGGGATTCATTAAATCCGTTGTGTATAAAAAAAAATTGAAACTGTGGATGAGTTGAAGAAGCGTATCATTCAAGCAATTCGTGTAATAACTCCTGATATGCTACGAAACACTTGGAGAGAACTAGATTACCATTTAGACGTTTGTTGTGCTACAAAAGGTGCACACATAGAAATCTATGATACTATGACCGAAATCTATGATTGATATTAAAACTTGGGGAGAAGTTCTTTCTATTTAAATAATTTTTTTTTAAATTCTAATGGGTAGTTCCGTAAAAATAAGTAATGACTTTTGGATACCTTTAGCCTGGACACCCTGTATTATGTTCGGGAGATCTACAACGAAGTCAAAATTTCTCTATAAAACAATATCTACTGCGAACGATGAGTTCCAACTATGAACACAACGCCCCGGATTTCTTAAAAAATAATCATGAGAAATTTCAGTTACAATGTGCATGGGAGATTCCTATCATTAATCTTTTCTATAGCACGTTGCATCGTTGAGGAATAAGGCTGTTTTCTCTCAGCAAAGATGAAAGAAACATAAATTCTTTCATTGGGAAACAATAATCCACGGCTGTTTAATCCCCTTGTACAAACAGTTTATCTTTTCGTTTTGAGAAACGGAAAGAAAAGATACGTACAAAAGCTTTATAACGTTAAGTTGAAGTAAACACGTACGAAGATGGAGAATCTCTAAAGCTTCTCATCGTATGTGTTTACTATAAAAATTTCGCGATTCACTTTTCTATCTCCAACTGTACTAAACTCAATTTTTCGGACATGCTGCTGATCCATTACTTCAAAATAATCTCGCATACTGATTTTAATATACACTGCTGGCCACCCAAATTGCAACACCAAGAAAGACAAGAGATATCACAACAAAATTTATTTTGTAGATAACATGTTGACCAAGTATCAAATGATTAAATTTATAGACTTCTGTTAAGTGTGGTTCCTGCCAAAATCAGTAGCCAGAGTAGCCACCATTGTTGGAGATCACCGCTGCCACACGCCTCGGCATTGATTCAAAGAGACTTTGGATGAGTTCTTGGGGTACAGCAGACCAAGCAGCTTCCACACGTTGCCAAAGTTGATCTGCTGTGGCAGCTGGGGATGGAATCTGGGTCAATCGTAGAGCAACCATGGACCACATGTTTTCTATCGGCGAAAGATTCGGAGAGCGAGGCGGCCAGGGAAGCAATTCAATCTGGCGATTGACGAAGAACCGTTGGACAATGAGTGACACGTGCGGTCGCGCATTATCCTGTTGAAATATGGCTGTGGGCAAGCCCTGAAGGTAAGGAAGGACAACTGGCTCCAACACCTCGGAGATGTAGCGCTGGCTGTTTAAAGTACCGGCAATGCGTACTAGAGGTGTGCGAGAGTGATATCCAATACCGCCCCATACCATAATACCCGGTTCAGGACCAGTGTGGCGGTGCATAACGCAGCTGTTCAACATCCTCTCTTCACGGTGTCTCCAGACTCGAATGCGACCATCGTGGTGTTGCAGACAGAAGCGTGACTCGTCAGTAAAGACAATTTCATTCCATTATGCCGTCCACATCCTTCTGTCATCGCACCATTGGCGGTGGAGACGTCTGTGGTTCTGCGTCAAGGGTAGACAAAGCAATGGACGTCTTGCGGACAAACCACTCTGCTGTAAACGGCGTCGAATGGTACGCGCAGATATTGGATGATGCGTTACAGACTGCATGTGCTGTGCTATGGTTCGTGATGTGACTGAGCGATCCGTCACTGCCATGCGCACAATTTGCCAGTCATCACGTGAAGTGGTGCGCTGAGGTGGATGCGATCGAACACGCCGGTCCGTCGTACCCTCCTGTATCCAACGATCACATATCCACATTATAGTTGTTTGGTTTCGTCCAACACGACTACCGATTTCCCTGAAAGATAATCCACAATCTCGGTAGGCCACTATCCTTCCTCTGTCGAACTCGGATACTTGATCAAAAGATGATCGCTGTTTTCGACGAGGCATAATTGATCGTTTTTTTGAAAAAAACCACAAGAAAAACACAATTGCCGAACTCGAAATCGTCGAAATCTCCAAGCCTTAAATAGCGCTTTGAAGTGGCGCCACAGGCGCGCGTGATGTGCGTCTGCGCTGAAATTCTAATCATTTGCATATCTCACTTCCGCTAATGCATGTTGTAAATTTCATGTTATTTGCATGTTTCCTTCAGGGTGTTGCATTTACAGTGGCCAGCAGTGTATTTTGAACTAACAATTTACTCATTAGGAGATAATCTGAAAGCAAGCCATAGTAGTCATGAATATGATATGTACATACTTTCTTGCTTCGTAATGCAAGTCCAGTTAATAAATCAAAGATAAACTGTGACAGGTACAAAGAAAGTTGCTTAATTTATGCATCAGTAATTAAAGACTTAAAATGCATGGATTTTCATTTTCAATGCATCCCATTCAGGGAAATGAAATGAATGGGTGTGGGAAGTACATGAAATTCTAAGTTTATCAATAGTTCTGGGTACTGACACACGCATTAGATTACTCTAAGACAAATAAGATTATCGTACAAGATTTTAGGAAAAGAATCAACATGTATGAGAATGAAAATCACTTGCAACTAGCAGCTAAAGCGGTGTTTTAAACTTCCATTATAATACAATTTCCAATTTTATTTTCAATTTTAATCTAAAACTAAAAACCTTACCAAAAACTACAGCTTTTTCTTTAAGAGAATAAACGCAAAAGCAGATACACACAATTAATACAAATACTAATTTTATTTATTTAAAGTTCCTTTTTTTAAAGTAATGTCTGTTTTAAGTTAATGTTTTAGTTAAGGTAATGGTTTAAGTTTTAAGTTAATGTCTGAAAAAGAGCCCCAAGAGAATCGATAAATTTCCAATTTATGATCATTCTAATATTGTCAAGACTCATAGTATCAATAATTCTCCTCAGAAGTAGTTCATTCTAAAATTGCAGTTTTGAATTCAAATTTGCTGAAATAACTCGAAATTATTTCCTCTGCATTAATATTGGTATAATACATCGCATGATGTATATAATACACATGTTTTGTCGATTTTGATTTCTAAAAGAAGCCGTGTCAAAGATATTTTGACTATTGCGCTAAACACAGCTATAAGGCCTGAAAATAAGGGATTCTTTTTCGAGGAAAATTAATAGATTTTGCCTTCATCATGATAACGAAGCATATAAATTGTCATTGTGTGCATTTTTCGTCGTAAATATCTATTGTAATTGGACCACCCCCCTCTCTCCGCTGTTTTTTTTTTAATCAACTGATAGCGTACAGAGTTATTACACCAATATAGTTCGGAAAAAACTGGATCATAACCTGTCAAGTGTAGTCAAGTTCGATATAAAAACACACAGGAAAAAAATAAATCTCATGTTTTTCAATAAAAATCAATTGTGAGATATTAGCAGGATAGTTGAGTGAGCCTCGGTGTTAAAAGGCATGCTTTCGGTCTTAGTTCACTGCTGATTAAAAAAAATTGGCCGTTCCTTTACACTCCTTTCATTCTGAAATCCTCTCTAAGTAGAATAAAAAGGTGACACTCCGGGAATTTTTTAATGTATCATTTTCAGCTTTCTATGACTTTGAAATCCTATTTCTGACAAAAAGGAAAAACGGATAACAGCAATCATCTTTAAAGATTACGAATTCAAAATGCTTCTTTTAAACTTGTTTACATATCAGTTCATATTCAAGCAAACATGGCTGTCATCACCATGACTTTAAATACAAAGTTATAATTTGTGCTATGGTGAACTAGCAACAAACGTATAAATACACCAGGGGTAACGCAATCAACATAATATCAATCCACACAAGCATTCCTAAACAAAGAAAAAAATAGACCCGACCTATAATAAAATTTGAAATTCAAAACTATTTAGACGGCATATTTTCTGACTGTATTACAACTTAATAAAATATGACAAAGTCTGGGTGAAGCGAAATTTATAGTGAAAACATTATGATTTTCCTCATTTGAAGCGCTATCAATTTAGCACTGATCTGGAAATAATCATGGATTTTGCCCAACGATGTTTATAATGCGAAACATGTGAATTTCATTCGACTAACGATAATACACGGTAAAGTAAAAACAGAAGTTAACAAATATGAAAAACAAATGCATAACATCTAAAGAAATCAAATACATACAGGGATACTAAAAGAGAGTACAGATTAGCGAACTGGCGCCAACTCTATATTTACCTGCAGTTGTTTAGTCTGCGCGCCTAATAGCAAGAGACTATCATTCATTCGTCATTTGCATCGACATTAGTTTTCATCCATGAAATATCAGTCTGTGAATTCCAACTGCAGCATCTATTGGAATGAACTGAACTTACTGCGAGAAAAACTTTATTTTCCTTTTCATAACTAAATTAGATTTAACGTTACACATAAGCAACACATCGGGTCGAAACTGGAGGAGAAGAAATCTTATTCAAATTTTTTTCTGGAACTTGATACATTCCCATCCATACATTAAAAGGGTGTCTTATCTGCCGCAGATGACATTTTTGTAGAAAGTTGTAGATAAAACTCAGAAACAACCGATTTCATTCATAATACTCAACCAAGATGGAAAAAAAAATTCTGCTGACATCACTATCATTGCAGATTGTTTTTGATTGCACACATTCAGCGATTTCTAATTAATATATTTATATAATTGATGTATCGTGTTTTTTGGTCGAAATATGGTTGAACTTTATGGTTGCGACGGCTACACAAGGGCTAATTTGATCGGGATCTGCAGTCAAGCCGATTCGGAACACTCATATCAATCCACACACTCTAGTATCGAATGGGCTTAACCACATATTACAACAGGCTACTTTTATCAATTCAATTTTAACAATACTGTTTGCTCTTCTCATCGAAATATGATACAGGAATAATTCGCGCATACATTGAACAGGCCCATTTCACTTTCCATATAAATTATCTTTAATGATGCTGATGGCTGAGAAAATAAATTTTAGAAAACAACATAAGGCAAAAGAAACATTCTTGGGCTATAATTGCAAAAATGCTATCATTCAATAGCGAAAAACTATTTTATAGAATCGTGTTTCCATGAGCTAAACATATAAAAAGCTTCAAGAAAAGTTTTACTATTTCACTGAGAGTTTTTAAGATACCTTTTCTAGCGAATATTCATGTTTGAGGGTAAATGACTTACGTTTAAATCTTAAGTGTTTTTGAAGCACAGAAAATATCCCAAGCCATCTTGTTATTGTTAATTTTAGTTCGGATGCTACATTAAGTGCCCCAGAGCAGATGACACAATACGGAAACTTTGTACGAGGCCGAAGAACTGCACCCTTTTGCAGGGACATGGCCCTCTGTCATTTATGAGCTCAACAGATCAGTGGATTCTCATTTTATGCAGATAAATCAAGATAGAAATCTCATTATAATATTGATAGAAAGAAAAAAAAAACACAGATCGTTTGAACTGCGTTGGTCAGCTACCCCTAGTTAACAGTGACAAGCTAAGCAATTTTCTGCACATGTAGAACCGTTTCATACTATCCGTGTGGCATACAACTGTTCGAAGTGATTAATTGAATCTATCGCAGAAAACTGACATTTTATTTCCAATCTTCGTTTCTTTTCTTGCCAATTTTAAAATGACGCTTTGTTTCGAGTATGTTTCAGTTTTCTGTAAAGTAAGGAAAAGAGTTCCGCCAATTTACGGCTCTAGCCCCAAACTGACGCGAAAGACATTCTCCGTAAAGGTATGATAAAATTCCTGAATGATGTCAGAATCTTGATCATTTCCCGCCGTAACTAAAACCTTTTCATTACAGACATAGTCACTCTCCTCCCAGATGGGTGATAAATCTCAAAAGACGGCTTTATCAAAATTGCGATATGTAATTTTAATGAAATCATTCTAGAAGCTGTGTATCATTCGAGATCTGAGATTTGTACGGTGAAAACTATAGTGTGTATATTTAATATTACCTTTCATGAGAATTTATTTAATACCATACACGTATCGAAGTTCGAATTTTAGATCTGCATTTCCAAATCTACAAGAATTTTGGGGTTTTTTTCCTGTATGTGGGAGGGATTGTCATTTGAGCGGGGTTTTATACATTACTTCTTTGTCATGAATTTTTATCACCTGGACCCAGAAATCTCTAGAAAGTTCCCTCGATCTTTTTTAATGCATTCAGTCAGTTTGATCAGTCCTCAGTTCCGATGAGTCTAAAATTATTTTCCATTACTTCAATGAAAAAATGGCTTGAAACTCAGCATTATTTTTCTACACGTATATTTCATGAACAGCAAGAGAAATTTTGGTGTTAATGAAATGGAAAACAAATCGCGTTAAGTAAGGACAGAATAATTCTCGCAGTGTATGAATCATTTTTCTATTCCACGAACAGTAACAGGGACTTAGAATTTAATAAAATGTACACAAAATAATATCGTAACTACCGTTGAGGTATGAAATTTATTGGACATTATCGACACAATAGTCTAATCTGCTCAGCAGGGCAATATTATCATTTTGACAGCTTTTTCGTGGCAGTGCATTTCAGATTGAAAGGAATAAGATCTTTTCATGACATTTACATGTAATTATGTTTTGTGATCTTATTTATCTTTTTAATGTTCACTTAAAATAACGAGTCTTCGGTTTAAATCAAACTAAATTACGATAGAAATACAATGTCTTCGGGTAAACAAGCTTACAAGCCTAAATAAAGCATACAATGGCTCTATTTAGGAACCCAACTATTCTATAATTACGTTATATTTATAAAAGCTACAATCAAAGCTAAGGAAACGTAAAGGACTGGGATCGATCCACGAAAATGCTCTAATTAAGATTACTGTCATTTGATTTCTACCTCCGAATCAAATGAAACAACAGAGAGCTTAAAATTTTTTTAAATCAACTCGGTGAAAGCGGCCACACCCTGGAACTTTTCTTTGTGTGATGTGGCTACCGAAGAGCGCGCTGCCACACCCGTTACACATTGCGGTGACTCACGGGAGAGAAATCGGAACTAAGTGTCGATAGACATAACATACATCGACTTGGATTCTTCGTCGTTTCGCTGCTCGATAACGCCCAACAGGATACAAACATAATCAACAAAATTTCATCTGACGTGCAAACGCGAATAGAAAAAAAACAAGCGCCTTGTCGAAACACCACGTTTCTAAATTTTGAGCACTGGAACACTAGGATCTACGTTGAGTAATGCGTACATAGGGAAATGAATTTTAAATCTCCCTAACAAAATTATACTTGTGCAAACCACTTTTAAATTAAGCATTGACTTTTTTTTTTCCCTCAAAAAACGGAAATATTTTCATCACATACATAGTTATGCAATAAGAATATGATCCTGTGCAATTTTATTTAAATTTATAGTTTTCAGCATACAATGATAAAAAAATTAATGAGTTAAAAATTCAAGATTAATTAATAAGAATATATTAATAGTTTATGTCTGCATGACTATAACTAATTTAATTCCTTGCTGCTGTCAAAAAGTAGAAATAAAGTTTTAGAACTGACCACGAAAATTGTGAGAACTATTGTGAGAACTAGCAAAAATTTTATTCACCAATGCGCAAGCACCGACATTTATTGATAAATATATGTCGGTGATATACTGATAATATTTTATCGGTATATATTGATAGCATATTATAAAAATTGTACTGTTACTTTAATATACTACTATTACCTATGTTATAAACAAGTAGGATGTCCCTTTTTCACGCGGGTGTCCAGCACAAATAATCATTTAATATTTTACGACAGACCCATCACGCTATGGGTTTTTTCAAGCAGAAAAGCAGAAAAAATAGCAGTTCTTTTAAATTTCTTCTAAAACTTGATATCTCTAAACATGGTTTAAAAAAAGGTTCATGCATGTAAAGTGATGTTTAAAAGGAAGCAAAAAAAAATCAATGGGATTTATCATTATACACCTTCAAAATAACATCAACAAAAAAGTTAAAAAAAGCTATTTTAATAATTTCACTTGAATACTTCAACCTTTAAATTATTTTTCTACTCATTAGATTTTTCTCTCGGGGTCTGGTAACATATTTCGGAAATCAACATACGAAACAAATGGTACAAAGTGAAATCGTCTCGAAGCTAAATTGGTGTTTGAAGAGAATGACATCCTTAAATGTACTGCAATGTTTAGTCATAACTTGATCAAAAATGTCAGCAACACGAAAATACTAGTGCACTCTCTCCTGCTTTCCATAACTGAGGAGTGATTTAGTTGAAAAGTTTAATCAGTGTAGTCTCTTACATTGAAGTATGAAAAGTGATGTTTATTATTTACTTTAAACAAGCATTACGAGTTTCCCTTCTTGCGGTTAATTCCTGCGGATACATCTTTCAGTGCAATATCCAAATCGATATGTAGTCATATCAGTCTATTGTACAGTGTTCGACTTCCTTTCGGACTTGAGGATCTTTCCACCATGACTCGGTGGAAATGGATAATTTCTGTGGAGTTGATATGAATTCGAAAAAAGTTCGAAACTTGAATATTGTGAAAAAAAATTTCTGTCAGCGCCAAAATTCGTCCAATAGCTCTTTTTTTCCGAAAAACTACTTCCTCTCAAATTTCGTCGAAATTTTCATCCTCTTACTTCAGACGCATTTCTTTTTTCAGTTATCTCGTTCTTAATCATTTTTCCAAAATTCGAGGCTCCCTAAAGGTCGAATATCGAGTGAAATGGACTGCTCATAATCAATTATTCAAAATTCGTGCTTTCCTTCTGAAATTTCATCTATGCACTGTCACTGATATCTTAATGTAGTAACGAATATGTGACTGACACCAGCACAATGATTAAACATTTTTACGATTCGAATAATTTTTAATAAGCATCATCTTCAAATAAATATATTCAACTCATTCCAAAGAAACAGTTTTGCTAATTTTGAAATCTTTTAATTATATGAGTACACCATACATCTAAAATACAAAAAAGAAGCTTTCATTTCCCATTTATTTCAATTATTACTCTATCAGCATATTATGTACAGTTTTCTGATAATTACTGAAGCCTTACGAGAGTGGTTTTATTATTATTAAAGCAATATATTAAAATTAAACTTGTTGAGAAATGCTGACGTATGTTTATATCCAGAGTAATAAGAGATCAAGAGGTCATGAGAGAATTAAAACAATGAATACGAAAATTCTTAGTGACTGGTGAAAAACATTTGATAGATGCTTTTAGGTTTGAATGACAGTTGACCTCTCCATTGAACTACTTTTAAACAGGACACGCGGCTTCAAACACGTAATGGAAAATCAAGGCTATAATCGGTAAAAGACGATGGCTGGGAAATAGATCCCTTCCTAGGGATTTCGCATAACGCCTAGACCGAAGCTACCCTTGTAGTTCTTTACGTGAAATTAATTTTTCTGTTGTCTTTCCAAGGAATGGAGTTTTTGATTCTTTTTACAGTATTTTTAAGCCTTTACAAAAATGGGTTGATAAACGTCAGAAGTAAACTATCATAAGTCAATTTTCTTCATTTTCGATATTTTTGTTTAAGTGACTCCTTTTGGATGGAGCTTTTTAGGGGGAAACTGTAATACATGCAAAAAAAGATTGTGGGTTAAATATGGACTTATAAACTATCGCATATGTAAGTCCTGATGAGAGGAAAACCACGACAAATTTGTCCTGAAAAGCTCTCCTGAAAATTTGGAATTTTGCACATTATTGTTTACCTCTGACGTACAGAAATATAATATGACATTTTGAAAAATCGCGATTATTGAATTCCAGCACTCTCCGAAGCCCCAGATCAGAATGTTTTTTCGAGATTTAAACCAGGGTATTTAAGGATAAAAACCGAGTTGCATTCAAATAACTTGTGATTTTACATGGTTGTAACCTATTTCACGATTTAAAGCTTAAACGGGGCCAATTTAATTTCAGGTATAAAACCAAACAGCTGCATTTTTTTCTTTCTATAAATAGAAATTAAAAAAAAAAAATCCAGGTAACAAAAATATACAAAATCAATAAATGAGACAAACAGAATAAATTTGTGTTAACCAAGACACAAAATATTAAATGGCCAACAAACTGATTATGGAAATTTCCAACTGAAATTAATTATTAAGAGTGACCAATAAAAGCAATTAAAATTAAATTGTTGACTACAAACAACTGTCAATTTATTGTATGATAAGGAGTCAGTCTCACCAATGTGTACGATAAAACTGAAGGCCTGCAGGAAGAAATTAGCTTAAGCAAATTAGCTGAAAGTCAGGATTCTGCTTTAATTAGAGACACAGTGTAGCGTATTTAAGTTAAAACTCGATGATTTCAAAAAGTCATTAATTTGTTTCTTTTTCCTTTACGACTGACATAACAGGTGATCAGCACAACGAAACCTATTTTGATTATTTTTCTCTTAAGTTTACAATATCGTTGTAGAAATGCATCATATTATAAATTCTGTATAATTCAATAGTTTTCAAATCTTAAATCTATCCAAGGAGAACTCCCTCTTCTCTAAATTTAATGTTTAGTCTCAAATTTATTCACTTCATACTGCAGGTACACAATACTAATTTTCTAAAGTTTCTTTTTAGATTTCTGACATTATTAGGCGTCTCTATCAAGTGCATCAATTTCATATTGGAAATTCTTATATTGTGCAGACACATATTAAGGTCCAACTGTCAATCAGGGGTAAAAGCAAACTCTTCGAAAGCAAAAGAATTAAAGATGTAACATGTTATTTAAAAATACTTCATATTACAGTTTATTTTTAGTGAATATTCGTTAAGAGAAGGAGGAGTTGACCTTTTACCTCAGCACTACCTTCCCGAATTTTTGAGATGACTGGAAAACCCGTGGAAGTGTATGGTCCCAAAGAAACTGGTCAGTGCGATTCACGTTGTGGTTCGCACATTTATTTACGATCATGGGAAACATTGGGTTACACAACACATTATTACCCATTAAGTCTATTTCAACTAGAAGTGGATAACTGTAATTAGATCCATTTTGATTAGATAAAGCAGTGAAATGTCTAATGTCGACTCGACACTGAAGTCAGTGACGACAAAAATTTAAAATGTTAGACGATGATTGAAGCATTAAATTCTGTTTTCTGAATTTATATAATTATTTAATCGATAAAATGGCCCATTCGTTATAAACAGAGAAAGTCTGATTTCGTTAGTCTTAATCATTTAATCTAGTGTGAGCCTAAGAAATCGCCTCACAAAGTTTTAGAGAAATATGTTAATTGATAAAGCACAATTCACGGATGATAAAAAATGCTTGAAGCTGAAATAAAGTGAGTCTATTTTATTAACTTTTATTGCGCATTACTAGTTGTTTTGGGCTGATATGTAGTGTCTTATCTGAATTGATATCGCAAATTTCACGAAGCTTCATGACTGACACTGAAGTCTGTGACGACAAAAATTTCAATTGTTACACGAGGATTGAAGCATTAAATTCTATATTCTGAATTTATATAATTATTTAATCGATAAAATGGCTCATTCGTTATAAACAGAGAAAGTCTTATTTCGTTAAAATAGATTTCAAACCTAGTCTTAATCATTTAATCTAGTGTGAGCCTAAGAAATCGCCTCACAAAGTTTTAGAGAAATCCATTAATTGATAAAGCACAATTCGCGGATGATAAAAAATGCTTGAAGCTGAAATAAAGTGAGTCTATTTTATTAACTTTTATTGCGCATTACTAGTTGTTTGGGGCTGACATGTAGTGTCTTATCTGAATTGATATCGCAAATTTCACGAAGCTTCATGACTGACACTGAAGCCTGTGACGACAAAAATTTCAATTGTTAAACGAGGACTGAAGCATTAAATTCTATATTCTGAATTTATATAATTATTTAATCGATAAAATGGCTCATTCGTTATAAACAGAGAAAGTCTGATTTCGTTAAAATAGATTTCAAACCTAGTCTTAATCATTTAATCTAGTGTGAGAGAGCAAGCCTAAGAAATCGCCTCACAAAGTTTTAAAGAAATCCGTTAATTGATAAAGCACGATTCGCGAATGATAAAAAATGCTTGAATCTGACACAAAATGAGTCTATTTTATTAAATTTTATTGGGCCTTATTAGTTGTTTTAGGCTGACATGCAGTGTCTTATCTGAATTGATATCGGAAATTTCACGAAGCTTCATGACTGGTACATTAACGCCAAAATGTTGGAGGATACATGTACCTAAATAAATAACTTAATGGAGCTAATAAATGCTTTATCATAAAATTCAATTGAAGATCATTCAGAGTTTAGTTTTCAAAATCAACTTCAAGTCAAGGCCATTAATATTAAGAGGAAGGTTCAAATGACCAATGGTTAAATGACACTGACTAAAGTATATATTTAAAAACTTTTAGTGCGGGCACATATATATATATATATATATATATGTGTGTGTGTGTGTGTGAAATTACACACTTAGCAATGTATCTCGTATAGAAAAAAAATTTTAGAAACGGATTTTATGTACAAAACTCACTCATAAACGAAAGAACTGCTCAAAACGAAGATTCTTCGATTATATTTTATATAAATATGAGTGCGATCGCTTACATTTTACAATTTACACATTTACTCCTCCCTTTAATAACTTGGGAAAGTCAAAGTGATTTGTTGCATCGTAGAAGACTGAAACGGTTCATTAAAGGACTTTACCACAACCAGGTATTTCGAAAGCAATTGTGGGTATTTGTGCTCACTGATGTATTCATTTGAGTGTAATAGCTACAAACATAAACGATGAGGGCCACAACAAATTGATGACTCCGGTTCTTTAGAAACGCTTCAAACGGGTTACAAGCGGTTCGTGAAATTATAGCTTTTACCCTTCGAAAATCCTGCAAACAATTACTAACCCTGTTCTGAAACAAAAATGAGAAAGTTTCCCAAAAAGCCTTTGGAAGTAGGGATTTGGTCAGTAACATGCTATGTATTATGCTATTATTAATTGAATATCTTATGCTACATGCCACATTAAAATAATTCTTTTCAAATAACAATCGATCATATCAGCATCTTTTTCTGATCATCTCATACATTTCAAACAATAAAATCTCTAAAAACTGCCTAATCATGCATTCGGTCTCAAAGGCAAAACTCACTTCTAAAGTTGCTTTCAAATATTCTATAACACCGATAAAAAATTGTCTAAAAAAACAAATTTAAAGAAATTTTTCCCCCGTTCAACACGTTGCCCATAACAAAATTTAAAACAGTTCTCATCCATTTTCAATTCCATGCTAGAAGTGTTTTTCCTTAATCCAAATCATACAGCTAATAGTGCGTCAAAATTTAATTAACTCATTAAAATTACAGGTTTTCATTAATATGACATTCAATGTAATGCATTCCAAATAACAAAGAAAGACTAATTTTTCATAGAATTTTTATGTAGTAGCAACCACGGTGTTTGAAAAAATTCATAAATTGCCCACTATAATAAACAACAGAATAATTCACGTATTAATATAATAATTTTCTTCCTTCCTTTTTAATTAAACAGGTTAGAATTGATTGAAGACGCATGTGTAATATATAGAGAACGCAGTGTCTGCATTATCCTAAGCTGATTTCAAGCTTTAATAAATCAAATATATGACTTTTACAGTTTAAAAATAACGCAAAAGTACTTAGAAACAGCTTTAATGACTTTGTTAAAGGCCGTACTTAAAATACATTTTTGAAAAAAATTTTAATTTCTTTATGAAAATCTAAATGTTCGATCAGCTGTTATAGATTTCATTTTAACTACACATCTTATCATTAGTGATCATTAGTGAAATAATGCATTTATACACGCGACTAATAGCTTCGAAAGAGAAAGTTAAAATGTTTAAATTTTATAAAGTATTAATTCAAAGAAATGTAATTGATACGATTGTTTGCGAATTACAGAAAGGTTTATATAAATACGAAAATAACTAAAATTATGGAGAACTTACATTCAAAACAGTGTGTTTTATTTTAAGGCGACATGGATAAGACCCCAAATTGCAGGCTTAAAACCTAAACTTCATGCTAAGTTATTTAATACATTAAAAATCCCCCTTTATGCCCGCTACTTTATTGAGCATCTAGTAATAGAAAATATATGATATAATAATGAACAACAAGCAATTTAATGCTATCATTGATAGATAGACGCAAGTATAACTACCTTTATAACGAGCGAAACACTTAACTTAAATAATAATAAAATAAAAAAAAATAAATAAAAATTGCTATGATTGCAAAATTCGATTTTGACTTATTCCTGTAAAATTTGATCATAAGCATCTAAATATTTGAATAAAGAGTAAAGTTGAAATTGCTTCGCAACAGTAGGCTTTTAGACGGGAAACGGGGTTCTAGGAGTCTGAAGGATCAGCAATGAGGCACTGAAGCCCCCACCCCCACCCCCTGTACCTACAAGACTACAATGCCCTGTCACTTATTAACTATACTGGTAAGATATGCATGAACTAGGTTTGTTATGCAAAACCCCTCTGAACTTATTAGACAATAACATCACAAAAAGCCAAATCTCTCTAGGCTACACAATAAGACAAGAATAAATAATTTGAGAAGCACGCTCATGCATGAATGATGGAAATATCATTTCATAAGCTAGAAAATGATCCCCCCCCCCCCAACCTCAAAATTAAAAAAAAAATTTTAATCATTCGTCATTAAATCAAATACACTAAACCGGGACATCGGAAGGATATTATAGGCTGAAGTATATTGTATAAAAAAACATTACACAAAACTAAAATTTTCGTTTAACAACATCTATTTTATCAAAAATATGGATGGTACAATTTTATCAAGCTTATATTCCTCAAAACCACTGCACTCAGCTATTGAAGTGTGTAACAGAGCTATTTGTGTAATAGCCCTAATAAAATGTCACCAGATTCGTAATTTTTAAGGTGACAAAAGATTTGACGTTTTGAAAACATGTGACCACCTTTAGCAGAATTATTAGAGTTCGTTTAATCAAAATAAATAAAAATCCCATTATGATTTAATACCCTATAATCTTACAATAAATTCTTTAGTGTAATACCACAAACACAGTCATTAAATTTGTAATAGATAATTTAAAATTTGTGCGCCCGCGGTCCCCATTAACTACGTTCTCTCATGTAGTCTTAAGTGATAATTAAAGCACAGCATATGGGTTTATCTAGAAATGAGAGAAGAAAACCCCAAATTCCAAGAGATTGAAAGACATCTACCACATGTTTAGAATCAACATCATAATCAAAACTTACACACCAAATTGCCTATCTACCCTGAATTTCCATATTAGTTGATATTAAAATACAAAAAAAAATCATCCTAGAAAAACTGAGGTTTCAATGTTAATACTACGGTAATATTGAATATAATCAGTGCAAACATTTAGTAATACATCAACAAAACACTGAATTCCAAATTTCTCTTGTCAATAAACATGGGGTATTATTATTATTTCCCTATCAAGTCTGACGTATTTATTGGATATTCTTCATCCGCCTCTCCATAAATTGTTTGGAGAAATAATAAAGCTGCTACATTCAAAAGAAAACGTTACAAGATGCTAAATATCCATAGTATTTTTTCTCGGGGGAAAAAATCCCCCCTTAAAACCGAAAATAATCAATGTCAGCCTCTCTTCGCAAATTCAAAACAAAAACTAGTTACGTACACATCAGTAGGAACACTCATTTATGAAATAAATATATATCCCCCTTTTATTCCCTAACTATTAGCAGAACAACTATTAGCAGAAGGGAGTTGATTTCTCCCGTTCAAATCAGGTAAAGTAACTTACGTCCGTCGTCGTTTTTCCTTCGCATTGTTGCCCTGGATACAAAGTCACTTTCGCTGTCGGTACTATTTGGTCACCTATCTCTTGGCTGTTGTCATCTGCATGCACTAGGTAGAAGCTAGCATCCATCATTGGATGCACTAACACGTGTCAAAACACGACCCGGTGCTGGGGCCGAAAGCGAGTCTTTTCAGGAACTGCATGAGTTGTTTGTAAAATCCACGGTCTCGGCGAAATCCACTGCGGCACTTGCTAGGCCTAGACCGGAGCACGGCATGAGCGAAGGGTGTATGTTCGCCCTCGGGGAACACGGGCCCGACTGGGATATTGGGGGCTCTTCGATATTTTAGGAGGAACCAAATTCTTTTCCCGACTTTGACTTCAAGGTGCGTTCATCTGCGCCTCATCTCACATTCGAACCGCTGGGTGGGGAATTCATGACGTCCAAAGTGACGTTTCTGGCGGAACATGTGCTCATTGGAGGAAAAGCTGAAAGTTTTTGTACAGGGTTAGCAGAAAAATCGGGGTCTTTGAGTGGCTGTTTTTCGCCTCTTTTGGCTATCAGAAAATTGAAATTCTTTTAATATAACACGGATTGCGGCGAATAGACGGTCATTCAAGATTTCTCCAACGCTGCTCGGACTCCCGTTACGTTAAAATGGGAGGGCATTTCTACCCTTTAATTCAGAATTCCTATTGCTAAAATTTGATCGCCCACGCGTATGACAATCTCAGTTACTTACATGAAAACGCAACATAACTTGTTGGTAAGAACAGGCCTGATAAAGAGCTGTTGATTTGTTCAAACCTTCATTTGTTTTATTGTGGATATTAAGAAGCTGTTATGATAGTCTCTACCTGAAAAGGTTACCTTTTGACGAAAATTCAATTCATAACTTATTTGTTTCTATTTTTTGAGGCCAGAATAGTAAAGTACTTAGATAATTGCCCCGAGGAGCCTCAAAGTGAGTCCAGAAACATTTTTATCTTCAGCAACTTGCATCACTTCCCCTGGTATATGGGGAGTTATAATAGAGACATTTTGATAAACTTTCTTTTCTCATACAGTATACTGGTGGATGACAAATACGTAATGAATACTTCCACTGTAACATGTTTCGAACTAGCTTATAGTTCATCATCAGGACGAGCAGGATTAGTGTAATTGTTGCAATGAATCATTGGGGAATTGTTCAACAATCACACCAATGCTCCTCGACCTGATGATTAACTATTAACTGGTTCGAAACATGTTGCCACCCATTTTTAATTTATTGGGGAATTGTAGAAGTGTTCATTACATACGATATCTTTCGATTTCAAATTCGATGCACTTTATGAGACAGCATCCTGCTAAAAGATCATTTGTCAAAAGAAAAAAAAGAAGTTTAAGATCTCTATTCCCTGTGCAACCATATGGTATATTTTGAACCCATTCTTTACAATGTACTGCTTATTTTGGATAATCTAATCACACTTGCAAAAACTGTCGAGGAAGTCGAATAGTTTCAAAGTAAGTGAACGTTAAAATCATGTACATATCATGTATTATGACTGTGTTTATATATAATCATGAGGAAACTCAGTTTATTGAGTGACCCTAAACTACTTTCTGATCGTTTGCGAAAGGAGTATGAAGCAGAAATCAAATAAAAAGCGAAAAAAAACTAAACATTTGCTATTGAATGCGAAAATTCCCATCTTGTTCTTGCTTATAAAATCGTGTTATATTTATTAAAATGTTTAGTTAAGCATCCATTCAAAACAATAAATATTCAAAATATCCTATTACTTACATAACAACGGCTACACAGAGCTTCTTAAAATCCTTTATTAGTTGTGTGGCGTCATGGCAGATGTTATGTCATTTTTTCATGTTTTCGGCAAATTAAACAAATTAACTTTCGGTGTGAAATATAAAATCGCCCAAAGACTTTCAATCCAAATATTTTTTAGTAAATACTCATATTCAGCCTCAAACATACGGCTGGTCTTCAATGAAAATTTTCAATTAGGGACTAAAACTTTGGGGGAGTGTTGAGAAAAAACTCTTTTATACATAACAGCATTTGCCAATACGAATAACTTTGTATTATTTCATAATTCCACATATCAGCTTTTGACACATTAAAGAACCAATTTTAAATGTGACATATCAACTTAAAACATAAATTGAAGTTTTCTGACATATCAACATCTGCCATAACACCACAGAGTTAATAATAATAATAATAATAAATTAAACACAGATATTGCCGCTATTTTATGCTCTAAGTAATCGAATTTTAAACTCTCTATTTTATTGAATTTTTAGTCCCAAGTCTTGAAAATTTAGTAGTGTGAAAGTCGGACGCCAGTTTTAAAATGATAAGAGCATATATAAGCCAACTTATATGAAGACCCTCTTGTTTATTAGTCTAGGTGCTCTTTCTGAAATGGAAACTGGCCTCCTAGTTTCCCCCTATATCAGGACTTTTAAATAAGAATAAAAGACTAGATTAATATTTCATTAGCGAGTTTGTGTTTAATGTTGCTACTCTATTTCAGATAGAGTGGACTTATTTTGTGAAAT
This sequence comes from Dolomedes plantarius, assembly GCA_907164885.2. Taxonomy (NCBI): domain Eukaryota; kingdom Metazoa; phylum Arthropoda; class Arachnida; order Araneae; family Dolomedidae; genus Dolomedes; species Dolomedes plantarius. Next base: position 39,328,414 of record OU015494.1, on the reverse strand, counting down.
TAGTTCTTTTAATCCTTCTTAGTGACCTAACATTTTGGTTTAGTGTGGGATTTGAAATAGGTTGCTTTAATCTTGCCATCTGTATTACTTTTAAGTACATATAATATGAATAATTCATAAAGTGGTTAGTTCGCTATTCAATTTTTTCCCTGTACAATAATTACCACGGAGGGCAGTGATTGTGTTTCTTCAAAGGTTAAGAATTCCTCACCAATATTCAGAACCAGGCAGCTCTCTCTTTCTCTTTCTCTCTCTCTCTCTCTCTCTCTCTCTCTCTCTCTCTCTCTCTATATATATATATATATATATATATATATATATATATATATAATTTTTCCTGGTGGAAATATTCCAGTTATTCATTTTTCTCCTCATAAATTATCTTGCATGAAGTTTGTAAGTTTAATCAGGCATTCCAAATAATGAGGCAAAATCATAAGTCTTCCATCTGTAGAAAGTTCTCCACAAAGGCATTTCTCCTAACAAAAAGGTTATATTCACTGTATATTCTCCCGCGTAATGTATATAAATACTTTAATGGAGAAATTGCCACTATTTCATTAATTAATTCTGATACACATGAAGCAATTATTTTTCAACTCAAAAATGGGCGTACTCAGATGGTAAAGCTTTATTTTGATGTCTCATTGTGGTCTCCTCAGACGTTTTTCCAAAAGCGAGAGGACATCTCTAAATTTGTGTTGTTAGCTGTCAACTTTATGATAAATTTTCTTCTTCAAACATTGGTTTCTTTTCATTGCCATCCATGATGAGAAACCCATAGTAAGAATGAAATATGAGGTTCGGGGTTAGCTGGGCGGCCCTCTTTATATATATATACATACTAGCTGAAGTACCCGGCATTGCCCGGGATTTTAATAATATTTGTTAACCAAAATCAACACAGTATAAATAACATAGAAAAAGTATGTGAAATGTTATACACATCTCAGAATTCAGGAATTTCAGCCTTTCATCATTGAAGCACTAAAATCTGAAAAGTAAAAATGTCAAATTGTCTAATGTTTGCTAACCAAAATTAATTTAAAACTAAACACGTTACAAATAACATAGAAAAAAACATGTGAAATCTTATACACATGAATAAAATGAAAACCCAATAAAAAAATATATAAAATTATAATAAACTCCTCAGAATTCAGCTAGATTTAGCCTTTTATCATTTGGGCAAAAAAAGAAGCTGAAATTACAGGTTTAGCTGAAATTTCCACTAGAACCATGATATGACTCTAGCGTTGCCTCTTAAAAAATGAAGTGTTTGATTGAGGGCTGCAAACCATTCAACTCCTCTCCCCATTAAACTCCTAAAAACATCCTCTACATATTAAATTCCTTTTCTCTCCATAATAAACTCCAATATGTATTTTCATCAGGTACTGAGTGGTAGCCACTAAACAACAATAATCCAAGAAACTGCCGAATGTCATTTGCGTCGACGTCTAAAGAGTCTCCTTTTTGTAGGGCATACAGCTTTGTAAGTTCGGGTGAATTTTCTAAGTAATCAGACGGCAGAATCACTGATTGACAGCAGAATCACTGATCACGTGTGATATCACTGCTTTTGTATATCGTTACATGCCAATGTCCCTTTTTTGGAACATTGCATTTTTACGCAGTCTTGAAATATTTCTTGTTATTATTTTAATTTATTTTATTAACTCGTTAAACTTGTCCTTTGCAAAAACGATGGGGAAATTTTTGGGTGGATTTGAATTTTTAGGAATTTTATAGAATTTTTTTTCTTACGTACTGTAAAAATTGTGAAAAAAGCTGATTTTTAGAAATTTTTCTACGCTAAAATATTCATATTTGAAAAAAAAAAAGTCAAAATCTTAATCATGCTTTCTATAATATACGGTAATTTTTTCAAACTGACAGATATCACAGTTTATTTTTAAAAAAATATTAAACATGGTGTTCCAAAAAAGGAACATTGGCATGTAAAAGGTTAATTTATTAAACCCTGATCACGTGATTTCTTTTTCTGTTACTTTAAATAAATTTATCTTCACATAACAACGAAATAGGCAAAAAAATACTTTTTTTCTTGCTAATGCGGCAGACGATTGGACATTATTCAAAAAAATATTAAAATAATGTAAAAGATATGTTCCTCAAACTGTACTACATTAACTGTACTATATTCTTTAGTATGTCCTATGAGTTTTAATTTGAATATTTTCTTCTACATTATTTTGTCTATAAAAATATCCCTTACGATTTTTTTATTAATATATTTTTTTGTTTTTTTTACATCCATCCTATACATTGATCGTCGTATTTATTATATATATATATATATATATATATATATATATATATATATATATCGATCCCCGTTATAGCGAACCCACGGATATAACGAACGAAAATTTTGGTCCCGCCGTTTTCCTATTGTACGTAATTTAATTAGTATTGTGTCACTTTAATGTAATCGATTTTAGTCGATTCAATTCGTTACTGATAATTTTTAATATATTTTATCATTTTTTTATTACATCTTGATTGAATACTCATTGCAACTAATGAGTTACACATTTTGTGAACTCTATCATTTTTCTGAACGGTTCGCATATTGCGAACCACCGGATAAAGCGAACAAAACCTTTGGTCCCTTGAAGTTCGTTATAACGGGGTTCGACTGTATATATGAAATAATTGGTGGATTGATAAAGAGATTACTGTTGTATTAACTTTGCAGAGTTTTCTATTTCTGCCTCTGACTGCTAGGTGCTCTTGGAGATATATAATTTGGCATTAGTTACTGCTCTCAGGAGAGAATGTTTCGGGACATTTTGTTAAATAATCAATGTTCGAAATCCACGAATAATAATGTGAAGGGATCACCAAGAAAAGTAACACTTATTTGATAATGTGTAGCAATACAGACATAAAATAGCCTCATTGAACAATATTTTGATAATGTTGGTTATGTGTTTTAACGAGGGAAATTACGCGTGTTGTTGTCATTCAAAGTTCTCCGTTCTCCGTTCTAAAATAGTACCTTTGAAGCACTGAATGGTTTATTCTGTAGTTTAAGAATAATATGAAAGAAGATTGTATTTAGTGAACGTGAATAGTTTTTAATTCCCATGAACGTTGAATTTATGCATGGAATCGAGATCTTGCAGGAAAAAAAGGCAGCTGTATTCTTGAAATAGGAAAGAAAATGCTTCAATAAATGCAATTTACATGATGAATAAATAGCACAACTATTTTATTAGCTATAAACTTTAAAAAAATTCAATATTTTTTTAATTTATAAAATTAAACGTATGGAAGTCATACGCTCGCTAATTTTTGTCTGCTCTGTTCAACAGGTTTTTTGTTTCAAATTACCAGTATAATAGCAAGTTGTTATTTTACGTGTAAAAATAGCTTTGCCTATTTGTAATTTCTACTAATTTATTTTACGTTGAAAATAAATCACTTTGAATGTCACTAAAAACGCTTATCAATTATTAAGACAAGACAAAATAAAAAAATAAATGAAAATTTAAAAAAATAACGAATCAAAAAAATGCCTAAAACCATGTTTTTTGCACAATAAAAATTTTGCACAATCTATATTTCAAACAAAAATTTACAATAGAGATAAAAATTAATTGGTTCAAAAGAGATTTCTATATACTGTAATATGGTAACGACCTCTAACAAGTTAAATATACACTGCTTGACAATTGCTAAGGAACAGTCAAATTTTTCGGAATATTTCATAATATACATTGATTGAAGAAATGAAACTTCGTACATATTTAGTAGAGATACTGTGCATTATTTATTATGCAAAATGGTATAGATTACGCCACATGGGAAAAGAAGAAAAAGAAAAACAAAAAAGATGCTCTTTGGAGCATTTCCAAACAGCCACGAAAAATGGGTCTTCCTGCCAGAATGAAACAGTTATGAGTATCTTAGTAAGGTATGTGACCTCCTCGGACACTAGTGCACATTTTGCATCTGTTTTTCATGCTGTCTTTGTCCCACTCCTCTCTCAAGGCGATTTTCAGTTCTTGCATGGTTCGGGGAGGGCAAGTTCTTTGAGAAAAACGTCTGCCAAGAGCATCCCAAGCATGCTCTATAAGATTTAGGTCAGGAGAGTAAGCAGGCCATGTCATACGTTCAATATTTTCACTTTCTAGTGTGTCCGATACTTCAGCGGTCCTGTGTGGGCGCACATTGTCGTCCATAAACAGAACATCTGGACCTACCGTACCCCTAAAAAGACGAACATGGTCCAGGATAATCTCTGCAATACCGCTGCGATGTAACGGTACCTCGCTGAAAGATGTGAAGCGGTGTTTTACCATTGTGCGGAATGCCTGCCCACACCATCACGCCTTGGCCATACCGATGACGTTCCTGAACATTCTGTGGTGCATCACGTGTTCCCCTCTCTCTCCACACTAACTGGTCTCCACACTAACAGAATCACTTGTCACAGTGAAACGGGACTCATCAGAGAACATCACTCTGGACCACTCTTGCTGACCCCAACCAATATGTTCCTTACACCAACGTAATCTTTCTCGACGATGGCTTGGTTGAAGTGGGATGCATTGAACAGGTTTCCGTGCATACAAACCAACCTGATTTAATCGCCTAGAAATGGTTATGGCTGATACATTTGTACCGGTAGCGGTTGCAAGGTCTGCAGCTATCTGACTAGGAGTGAGATGGCTGTTCCTTTTTGCCACTAGGGATACATATCGATCCTTTTGAGGTGTGGTGTGTCTTCCACGACCCCCGGCATGCTTTCGCATAGCATTTACACCTTCAGCGGCCTTTAAAAATCGTGATATGACACTTTTTGCCACTCCCATTACTCTGACCACAGTAGTGACACTTTGTCTTGCTTCGACCCGTCCAACTGCTCGTCCACCATCGTAGGCACTCAAATGTTGTCTTGCAGACATTTTGCACTTAATTATAGCCACACCACACTGATTTTCACAGAAATAACTTCCAACAACCTACTGCATTATTTTCGTCAAACACCTAACTGCATGAACTTCCGAATGAATAAACAGTGTTCGTGCACTACCTTTTATACAGATAACAGATCCTGCCCTATTACGCTCTCTACATTTCATTTTACTGTGATTAGTCTGCTGTCGGGAACGCTAGTTTGAAAAAACCAGTTGTTCCTTAGCAATTGTCAAGCAGTGCAATAACAGTATCTCTTGTCGTCAGTATGCGCTAGCATTATCATTAAACAAAAGATTGTGTCCAGAGGTCGCGATCTAGAGAATAAACATACCTTGGTCCTTCAAAAAAAGGAAAACATTATAAAGCAAAAAGAGCAGTTGGGTCAAAATTCCTCAGACACAAGCCAGGGTAATTAAGGCACACGTTCATAAATTCAATATAACCATTTTCAAGAAAGTTAAGTAATGCGATTCTAGAAAGAAAAGCATAGTTTCAATATGCCGCAGTAGTTGTTTAAACTAGATGACAAACAGTAGTTGTCTAAATTAGAAGAAGGCTAATTTTCCAAAAGAGAAAAAATTATTAGGAAAAAGTGATGAACTTTGATTAAAGTTTATCTCCTTTTCCTAATGATTTTTCATTATACTTCCAATATTGGTTTACAATTATCAACTTACAGAAAGTAGAAATAATTTTTAAAAGAATAAAAAAAAATATATACATATCTATATATATATAAAACAGTTCCTTCACTGGCTGACTGATTGACTGACTGACATACAACGCACAGACCAAACCGCTGGACCTAAAAGGCTGAAATTTTGCATGGCGATTCTTCTTATAGTGTAGGGGTGCACTGAGAAATATTTTTGAAAAATTCTTCTTAGATTTTTTTAAAATTAAATTTTTAAACTGCTTTAGTAACTTTTTTAAGTTTGCATGTAAAATAATAATTTGAGGGTTATAAAAATTATATTACGAGAAAGATGATAAAAATTCCTTTAAACTGAAAATTTTTTCGATTTTTGACCTACATTCTCTGATTTTTGGGGGAATTTTTAAAGATTAATGTTTAGAATTTAATTTATTAAATGCTGATCACGTGATTTCTTTTTCTGGTACTTTAAATTAATTTATCGTCACGTGCATAACAACTAAATAGACAAAAAAAAATTTTTTTTCTTGCTAATGCGGCAGACGATTGGACATTATCCAAAAAAATATTAAAATACAATAAAAGAAATTTTATTCCTCAAACTGTACTATATTAGCTATACTATATTCTTCAGTATGTCCTATTACATTTAATTTAAATGTTTTCTTCTACATTATTTTGTCTATAGAAATATCCCTTACGATTCTTTTATAAATAAATAAATATATATATATATATATATATATATATATATATATATATATATATAAAATCTTAATTAAGGGTCAAACTTAATAATGAGCACGAGCTTACAAAGTACAAAAAATATTGATTCCAAAAACATGAAAAATTGTGACGTATAATTAAATAAAAATAAACTTAATTTGATCAATTTGAAGATAACAAGGTCGATAAAGGATAGTGATGATTATAGCACTAATTATACTTTGAAAAATGAATCTCTGATTCATGTACTGGGAAAATTTTGATATTCTTTGCCATCTTTGACATCACCAATTTTTTTTTCTGCCCAGAATGAAAACATTTAGAAACCTCCCAAAACAATCCATATAACAATAATGATGGTCGTGAAGACATTTTCATTAAACTTTACGTATTAGCGGTTGCCCTCATGTTTTCGATTTCAATTTCACGTTTTTTTTTCTTTGCTTTATAGATGTGACAACACCTTTCGCATGGTTATTTTTATTATTGTTTGCATTGAATTGCCGGTATTTCTCCCTTTATCGTAATATTTATATGTGCATGAGTGTGTTTTCTTGATACACATATTCATTCATAGTGTAAGAGAAGGTCATGCACATATTGAGAGAAATCTCTGTATGTAGAAGTACATGAGATTGCAAGTAGCTCCAAATTATTTCCATCCCTCTACCAATCCTTCTCATTACCACTGGTTATCTATATATATAAAACAGTTCCGTCACTGACTGACTGACTGACATACAAAGTATAGACAAAACCGCTGGACCTAAAGGGCTGAAATTTTGCATGGCGATTCTTCTTATAGTGTAGGGGTGCACTAAGAAACAATTTTTTAAATTAAATCTTTAAGCTGCTTTAGTAACATTCTTTAAAGTTTGCATTTAAAATAATAATCTGACTGTTATAAAATTTATATCATGAGAAAGATGATAAAAATTTCTTTAAAATGATATCTATTTCGAATCTTTACCCCCATTTTCTGATTTTTGTTAAATTTTTAAAGATTAATTTTTAGAATTTAATTTATTAAATGCTGATCACGTGATTTCCTTTTCTAGTACTTTAAATATATTTATCGTCACGTGCATAACAACTAAATAGACAAAAAAAATATTTTTTTTCTTGCTAATGCGGCAGACGATTGGACATTATCCAAAAAAATATTAAAATACAATAAAAGATATTATGTTCCTCAAACGGTACTATATTAACTGTACTATATTCTGTAGTATGTCCTATTACATTTAATTTGAATATTTTCTTCTACATTATTTTGTATATAAAAATATCCCTTACGATTTTTTTATAAATATATTTTTTTGTTTTTTTACATCAGTTGTATACATTGATCGTCGTATTTATTATATATATATATATATATATATATATATATATATATATATATATTTATTTATTTGGCATTAATTGCATACATTGACCGTTGTATTTAATTTGAATGTACTCCGTAGCGAAGTGCGGGTTTTCAGCTAGTATGTACATAAGATCTAACTTAATGCGAAACTTATCCGATAGCATCATTACATTGATCTATTAATTTAGTTACTTTATGCCCATTTTAGAGAGACAGAATTTGGGCACATTCACATAAAATGGTCACGTAAAGTTGACTGATATAATAATTAAAAAAGTGCTAACAAAAACTATTTTTTGCAACTTTTCTTATTCAAATGGCTTGAAATCTGCTGTATATTGTTCCAACACAAAGATAGATATCGTGATAAAGAAAAGAATATGATTTGGAATGGCCTGAACATAATTTTATGAGCATCTCTGAAAATATTGTATTCCATGTGTTTTATGCATGACGACTATATTTCTGTAACTGCTAATTAAATTTCCAACTATAGATATCGCCTAAACATTCAATCCTCAAACAATTAAAAAAAGTCTGCTAGACTCTGACTGTCCTGATGCTAGTATGTAAATCAAGCGATAGAGGGTAATAAAACAGAAGAATTATTTACTTAGCTTTCACCATTAGTGTTCCCATTTTAGGAGAAATTGTTTGTCGCCTAAATTATCCGGAGGCATAAAATGAGTTCCAACATCCCAACAGGTCAGAGGTGAATGCTGTCATGACCCAGTCGAGGAACTAATTGAATGTGTTCGCTGCCTGATATGTTTATTACTAGGGTGGAGGTTACATATTAGTTCCGAAAATTGGGGAGGGGAGGGGATGTAGAGCGTTACAACCCGTGTCTGAAAATATACTCACTTCATCATGCTATAAAAAGTATTAAATTCCCAATTCATTATATCAACATAAATGTTATCAGACTTTACAGAATCTTTGCATTTTGAATATATATATATATATATATATATATATATATATATATATATATATATATATATATATATATATATATATATATATATATATATATATATATACTAGCTGAAAACCAGCACTTCGCTGCGGAGTACATTCAAATTAAATACAATGGTCAATGTATGCAATTAATGAAAAAAATATATATATATATTTAATAAATACGACGATCAGTGTATACAATTGATGCATATATATATATATATATATAAAATCGTAAGGGATATTTTTAAAGACAAAATAATATAGAAGAAAATATTCAAATTAAATCTAATAGGACATAATAAAGAATAGTACAGTTAATATAGTACAGTTTGAGGAACATATCTTTTACTGTATTTTAATATTTTTTTGGATAATGTCCAATTGTCTGCTGCATTATCAAGAAAAAAAATATTTTTCTTTGTTCTATTTAGTTGTTATGCACGTGACGATATATTTATTTAAAGTACCAGAAAAAGAAATCACGTGATCAGCGTTTAATAAATTAAATTCTAAAAATTAATCTGTAAAAATTCACCAAAAACCAGGAAATAGAGGTAAAGATTCGAAAGAGATTTCATTTTAAAGGAATTTTTGTGATCTTTTTCGTGATATAAATTTTATAACCCTCAAATTATTATTTTAAATGCAAACTTAAAAAAAGTTACTAAAGCAGCTTAAAAATTTAATTTTAAAAAATCTAAGGAGAATTTTTTAAAAATCTTTCTTAGTGCACCCCTACACGATAAGAAGAATCGCCATGCAAAATTTCAGCCCTTTATGTCCAGCGGTTTGGTCTGTGCGTTGTATGTCAGTCAGTCAATCAGTCAGTCAGTGATTCAGTCAGTTACGGAACTATTTTATATATATATATATGGAAAGTACTGTGGGCGAGTTTCAGCTTGAGTTTAATAAATGCACTCTCCTTCGAACTTGAAAAAGGAAAATACTATTTCCGTCTAATATTCGGTTGTATTTCTCATAGTTATGCACGAAAATATTCGCCTAAAAGAAAAAAATATTGGCAAATTAAATTCTGTTCTCAGGTTTCCAATCTTAAAATGATCGAGTGTAATTTAGTGATGTAGCATCAATTTTTTAAAAAGACGTTGTTAGGTGCAATTAAGTTGCACTTAATTGCACCTAAATATAAGTAAATATTCATTTCGGGGATTTAATTTTTTAAAAAATTATCATAACAAAATTATATTTTCTAGAAATAACCTAATTGCCAGCTTCGTGTGTTTACAAAATCATACCTTTAAAGGATATTCCTTTTCATTTATATCGAGAAAGGGATTATTTTTGTTCACACCTAGAGAGTGAGTTTTTCAATTCTAGTTCACTAAAGGAAAAATAAATCTACACAGACACACAATCATATTAATGTATAAAATTTTTCTAGGTTTTCAATTTGGTCGTTGTGAAGGTTAGGCTTGCAGGGGAGGAATAGTAAAACTGAAATGCCAAGATAAAAAAATTTAAGTTGCAAAACACTACTTCCTGGTATTTTGTCTAAGGACAGACAGTATTAGTCAAAGTAAGAATGTAAGAAAAGACTGAATTGTTCGTTTCGGGAACTTGATAAATTTTAATCACAATTTCTAATTATTATAAAAAGTCTTTGCGTTTCTCAATCAGTAAAAACAAATAAAGATGAAAACTTGAAAATAAAATTTCAGAGTTCCTAAATTCCTTCTAGATTTTCTTTTTTTATTCCAGTTATAGCAAAAGTACTAAAGCAACGAACTGTTTCTTATGAGAAGAGGCCAAAAGGGTATCATGGTTACCATTTTGTATACTCTTTAAAAACATTTCATTATAAATCGAACAGATTTTATTCTTTTGCTTCTAGAGTCGTGCAAAATGAATTTATTGGATTATGGTTCTGAAATGAATGAATTTACTTAAAAGAGAAGGCTTAGTATTTTCATGGTTACCAAAAAAAGAGTGGGGAAGTTTAAACATAAAATTTCTGCTGTTCGGGGAAACTTTGGGCCAGTTACAATTTCTGTTAGATCGTCATTTCACCATGTATTAAAGGGCAACATGTATTCCCATCCTATGTCCATTCGTGATTAATGTGTCATTCAGCTTAGTTTATAGCGTAACCCTTCCGTCCAAATTATGTTTGTTCTTTGAATCCAGCAAATAATGCTGTCGAAATTAGGATATATAGCAACTGTTATGGTGGTACTTACACTGGTTATAGTCGTTATAGAATGTTTCAAAATTTGTTCCGTATTTCATAGACTATAATTTCGTAACATCAGTTGTATAGCTGGGACGAAAATTTAAAGTAGCCATAATTATGAGAACTTTTGGTGCCGCTACCATATAACTTTACCATATAGTTCCTATACCAAAATTACATATATTAATTATTCCTGCAGTTAAATTTATGGTTCATAATAATTTTGGCAACTTTTCCTATCATTCTTTCCCCTTTTCAAAGTGATAGCAAATAAATAATAATAATAAATATTCTACCCTTCTCGAGTGAAAATATGATTCATTGAAAGCAGTTTAAAATCCTTCTACAGAAAATCAAATGGGGTGTCATTTTGTAGGGAACAATTATTAGATTGTGCAAGGTAAAATTTCTTTGTCATCTGCTCCGATCGGAGACGCATCATGAAGTAGTAGTTTAAAATTGAACCGCGATTTCAATAATGGCAACGAAATGTTCAGGGTGAAAAAAAAACGGCCGCAATTGGATAAGATCCTTTATCGTTTACAATTACGAAAGGATTTCGAAGCGCTATGATTAGTGAATTACATTTGATGTATTCATTAAACTTTATAATACGAGTAATTCCTTCCACCATATAACGACAGAGCATTCAAATGTCGTGATATTAGGAGGTATGTCCAACAACTATGAAGCACTTATCTACTTTCTTCTTGTCGTGATAAATATCTATAAGCGGAGCTTGATGTTTATCCGATGCGGCGATAATGAGTTCAATCAGTTCTAAAAAAAAAATTTGTCATCTTTTACTCAGAGCCATTTGCTAGATGTATGTATAACTTTGACTTTTGAACCAGTGTTGTGCTACTATTTTTGTTTTTGTTTTTGTTTTGTTTTAGGAAGATTCATGTTGTTAATTCTAATTGATAAAAAAAATTTAGAATGATGTCAGTGGCGTATTCGAGACTAGCTAGGCCGAGCTGCAATGACTAAGGAAACAAATAAGTGTGGATTATCAGAAGTTTGAAAGATATGCTCCTTACCAATATACAGGGTGTTTCAAAAAGAATCATCCGATTTAAAAAAATCATAACTATTCATCTTTTCATCCGTTTTGTTCGAATAATGTATAGGCAGAAAGAGGGAAATCTCGAGCTTCACGCAGTTGCAGACAAGTAGCGCTAACGTTCTTTCTTCGCCCGCCACTTCAGTGTTTGTAAAGATGGCGACTGCACAACAGAAATCCTTTTGTGTCCTACGCTTTACGAAGTGTGAGTCCGTAACAACTGTTTTGCGTGATTTTCGTCGACAAAACCCTGGTTGATTGAAGTTCTTACCTCTTAGATCAGGGGTGTCCAACCTTTTAGATTCTTTGAGCCACGTTGGAAGAATACGAATTGTCTTGGACCACACAAAAATATACCTAACATTAAAAATAGTTGATGAGTAAAAAAAGTATAATGTATAGTTAACATACGTATTTATTTCATTATAAATTTTATTTATAATTAAAAAGATAACTATAGGAGTCATAAAATTAATGTGATATTTGGCATTGAATTTGAGAAACTAGAGCTTCAATACCTGGGTCGATTGAAGTGGTTGCAATTCTCATGGTGTTGTTAAGATGTTCATCCGATATTTTGGTTCTAATTTGACTCTTAGTGTGCTTCACTCTTGAAAATAGTTGTTCACAGATGTACGTGCTTCCAAACGTTGATGACCAGAATAACGCATGACTATGCAGTGAGGGATATTTATATCTGGGGAGGTATGATTTATGAGTACAACAAAGAGACTTGATTGAATTTATCTTTAAGTTAGATGTCAGATTGCAACTCTATGTATTCCATTTGAAAATTTGCTAGCATTAACAACAATGAGAATATCGCCAATGTTTTCTTCACTGCTTCATATTAACTCTCTTGGTTGTCGTGTCTTTTAACGGTACTAAAGAAGCCGTTTCTTCAGTTACAATAAACTCCTCAATTATACGTCAAATAAAAAGAAAAATTGAGCCGTGTCAGTAGCGTCAGTACTTTCATACATCGACATTTCATACATCTTTCATCATCGAAGTATAAAGCTCAAAACTACAAGCTTTACTTTTTAAATCGAGGCAAGCTATTAATATCTTTTTTTCGCTTTGAGCTTTCTCTCCCTGGGCTGCACTAATACTTGCTTTGGGCCGCGGGTTGTACACCCCTGTCTTAGAGCATTCGGCGATGGTATAAACCAGTGGTTCCCAACCTTTTTCAGCTGGCGACCCACCTTTCCTTATCGGAATATCTCCACGGTCCATCGGTCCATGGTGGAGTAAAAAACCTTATTTGTATCGTATCCCTTCCTTATGTATATATAATTTACCATCAAATATTGCAAATATATATATATATATATATATATATATATATGCTTTTTTGAAGATACAGATTGATTATTGATAAACAATTTGTGTTCCGATTTGAAAATGGTTGTCAAAATATAAGCCCTTTTTCTTATCTTTTCTGATGGTTTATTCGATGGTTTTTGATAGTTTTAGGATCGAGTCGTGACCCAACTGTAACCCTTCCGCGACCCACCGGTTGGGAGCCGCTGGTATAAACAATTCCAAGACACGGGTTGTCTGTGTACGCATAACAGCCGTAGAAGCTGTGTATGCAGACATGCTCGCAAAAGTTTGGGACGAATTTGCTTACCGTATAGACATTTGTTGTGCTTCTAAAGGTGGGCATATTGAGCCCCCTTAGAGGGCTAATGAGGTTATACGACGGTTAAGCCGTCAAAAAATTCGATTTTTTTTAAATAAAAATATATGAAAGATTAACCTTTTCTGAGTATTTTAAGACAATCTGCTTAAAAAAATTCCCATAATTACGGAAGTTATGAATAAAAACGTGTCAGATATTTACTGTAAACAGATTTAAAGGGCAATACTTCAAAGTCATATATCTCAAAATGTGTTTTTTTTCACATAACGCACTTGTTATCTCTAGAACTAATTCATATTTTTGCATGACATTTTCACAGATGGTACATATTATTATTTGCTTGAAACTGAACCTAAATTTGTTTACAGATTTCTAGAGAAGGCATTTTTCATGCATAGATAAAATTTAATTTATTAAGAAAAAATGCACTATTTTCAGTTTCATAGTAAAAATAGAAATGTACCTTAAATATATACAAATTTTGGTTCAAATTCAACTTTAGTTTCTGCAGTATGTGTGAAAAGCAGAAATTTTGTCTTAAACTCAATTTTTTTTTGGAGTATTTATGTGCGTTAGCTTTGATATCACTTTTGTTCAAAGCAAACTGCTTATTATTTATGACTATCTAACACAAATTATTTTTAACTATCCAACAAGCAACAGGTATATATTCATAAATCAAACATTGTTCTATTCACACACAAAAAAAATTATGATTTTAAATCTTATACTTTTCAAGATATAGAATGTCGAAAGTGACACAATTTTTATACTTTTTCGACTTTTAACAGTAGTATGACCTATGACCCCTTTATTTGGTTTGTAAAAAAACTTTATGATTAGCCATGTAATATAAAATTAATTTTAAGTTGGTATGTTCAATATTTTTCATAATATACTGGTTTCAAATCGGATGATTCATTTCGAAACACCATGTACAACAACAACATGCACACTGCTCTACCTCCAAACCTTCATTAAAGGACACAAATGCATTGTCTGACTTGCGTTCCCATGGCAACGGGAGGAATAGCGTGGAAAGGGAACTCGACGAGAATACTTTCACGGACTGAATATTTATTCATTTGCACTGTTTCGCCCGTTTCTTGAGTTTTGCTGCTGTAGGGAGCATCAATGAATTATCAGCGATATTACGTGAAATGGGTATCTCATTTTAAAATGAACGATATCATAAGCGAACATTAAAAAAGATGTCCTTTTCACAGGAAAATTAAGATTCGAATTGAGCAATGGGAATAGGCGGCCAACTCCGTTTGAATTTCAAATTGAACGCGAGATAAAGAAGGGATTTCAAGTGAGAGACTGCCGAAAATAAAAAAATTTTTGACTCAAGCAAACTGTAGCGTTGACTTTCTTAGTGCTTGAAATCAAACCGGTTTCAGTAGTTTAAATAATTCAGTTGCGAGCGCTTTACAGGCAAATGGATCGCAATAAGGACAGGTACGCTAGAGCAAGTTGCTTATTTTGTCAACAGAGAAACAGATTCTTTGAACTCTGAAAAGCTCAAATTGGCGCAAAAATAAAGGAATATATACAAAGTTCTAGTTCTCATAAATGTGACTAAAATATAAATTAAAATTTTAATTCAAATTTTTAATTAATAAAAGAAACTTAGCAGTTTATAAAAACAGCACTTGACGTGAGAGGGTGATGAGATTGTCCTGTCTTCGATATGAAATACGTAATTGATCTAGTAACATAAAACTGCTGGTACTTTCCACAAATCAGTATTAGACTTATGACAGAAAAATTTCTTCTATACATGATAACTAAGGCTTGATTTAGCATCATGCATAGCAAAACCTTCAGAATCATTATTTTGATTTTTTTTAAGGGGGTCAGGGACACATTTTAAATTTTTTCTATTTATTGAGTTAAAATTTTGAATTTTTTGTGACGGTTAACCATATAATATGTAAGCTAAATCACATCATAAAACTTCTCATAAAGTTTTTAAAAAATTTCAAAATTTTAAATTTTTAAAAAAGTGGGGTAATTTAAAATAGTTATAACTCGAAATACTTTTTGTCGAATTTCAAACACATCAAAATTCATGTCGGATCAAAATTTTAACTCACAAAACATTCAAAATTTTAACTCAATAAATAGAAAAAAAATTAAAATGTGTCCCGGATCCCCTTAAAAAAAATCAAAATAATGATTCTGAAGGTTTTGCTATGCATGATGATAAATCAAGCCTCAGTTATTATGTATAGAAGAAATTTTTCTGTCATAATTTTTCTGTCATCAGCACATGAATTTCATGTCGAATCACATCATAAAACTTCTCATAAAATTTTTAAAAAATTTCAAAATTTTAAATTTTTAAAAAAGTGGGGTAATTTAAAATCGTTATAACTCGAAATATTTTTTGTCGAATTTCAAAATTTTTCATTTAATGAAAGAGAAATATATAAGTTTTAACTTTGATTCAGCGTTTTTAAAAATATTAATTTAAAAAAAAATTTTAAATATTTGAAGAAAAATTTCAAAAAGAATTATGTAACTTATTTTTAAAAAATCATATTCTCAAAAATAACCATTTTTTTCAAATTTGCTGAATCAAAATATATGTAAAATAGTTGAAAGAGACATGTTTCAAGTTTGAAGCATTTATCTTTAACGGTTCTTGACTTATAACAATTTAAAGACAAGAAATGGTGAAAAAACCCATCATGCAGAAAAAAAGCATTTACAGGTTTAAACAAAGATTGGCTGCTATTAGAATATTACAAAACAAAAAATTAATATCTCCTGTTCTAATTAAGATAGAAACATGACTTAAACTTCATTTTAAGCGGAGAAGAACACCGTTAAAAGAATTTTTTAATGCAATAATTTTTTTTCCGAAAAATTGAAGAATTTTGTGTCCTGGACCCCCCCCCCCCCCTTAAGAAAATTCATGTGAATCTATTATCAATATCGATTATTATCCATTTAAAGAAAATGTATACTGGATTTCATTGATTTAAAGTATTCTATTTCTAATCTGCGGGAAACCCATGAAGTGACGCCATGCATTAGAAATAGAATGAAAGTATTATTGTAAGTCAAAATTTATTCATTGTTTTTGATAAACGTTGCATTTTTAAAACCGGTTGAGGACACCTATCCAATAAAAAACTGACATTTCTGTCCTCTCTCCTCTAAATCAAATGACAGATGCTATAGTTTGTGCATACAAGATACGATATATTCGAGTGAAAAAATTGTTCTATTTGTCTCATTACATTCCATATGCAAAAATATCAGAAGTTTGATGCTCACTCTTTTTCTGCAGGTGTAAAATGTGGGCATTTTTTTCCTACCCGATTCTTTTTAAAAGGTGTAAATAAATAGATAAATAAATAAATAACACGGCGGACACATTAGCGCCCTTTACACGTACGCTCTTTCCCGCGTGAAACCACTATCCCACGCGATTGAGTGCACGTGTGAAGGTGTCGGAGAGGAAGGGAAAGCTGCTTTTGAGCATACTGCGAGTTTTCCCGCACGCAATCCCGTACGCTCCAAGCACTCCAATAGCGTACGTGTAAAGGGCGCTAATGTCTTTCGACGTTCACCCGAGATGAAGCATCCGCGAGAAACGTTGGTTGCTTCTGCTGAATGCACCGTATAGGTGAACCAACACCACCCCCGGGTGCCACCCCAAATTTAACTCTAGAGGCGACACTAGTACCTTCCCCCACCCTCTGACATCAGGGAAAGACTTTCCGGTCTGCGGATTTAATACCGGCATGGATAGGAAGTTGTTTAAAGCACCCCTATTCACACTGCATCAAATATAGCATAAACTTGAATCATTTGAGTTTTTCGAAGCATTTTCTCTGTAGTACTTCTGATTGATTTTGACGGCTAATATTTTCCACTCAAATAAAAAATGAACGGAACCAATTTGATACTTGCACCAACATTTTAATGTATAAAGGAATGATCCACCGCATGTCTCTTTAGTAGCAATTTTCCCTTTATTAATTTTTTGGCGTTCATGAATTATCTTTTGCTTTCTCTTTTGACAAGTGAGAATTTTTTTTTCATGAGTTACTAGCACTTATCTTTGAGCTCCCAAATTATATTTTGAATGAGTTGCTTGGATGCAGTTTTCCCTTTCGTATATTTCATTTTGTATATTGATAAACGAGGAGAATTCCAATATTTTAGAGTTCCAAAACAATACTCAGTGTACCCTTCCTGAAAAAGGAAGATGAAATTCGAGGCAAATTCCTAACATGCACCTGGAAACTCCATTTTGGGCTCTAACAACAATGATGACTACTTTATGATGCATTTACAAGGGCACGAATTCAGGTACTCACAAATAAGTTATAAGCACTATTAAACTGATACATTTTTATTTGACTGACTTAAACCATGCTACAGAACCAAATAATTCATGTTACAACATATTTATAGAGCACTGTCGATGCAGGACATCTGTACCTTAAGTTTGCTTATCTAGGAAATTAATCTGTGAAAAAAATGGATATTATCCTTGCAAGGCAACGTTGCTTTGTTCCATGCAAGGTCTTTTGGATTTTATTAATGGCTGACTTTTTGCAAGGTTGTGTCTATGAAAACTTTCAGAAACAATCCATATCGTGGGTACTGTTTTAAAAAAATGGATGTCATCTTTAAACAGTTAAATTCTGGTTTTCCTGATTGAGTTTACCTTCATGTTTTGGTTATATATTTATATATGTTTGTGGGCATATATATATATATATATATATATATATATATATATATATATATATATATATATATAGAGAGAGAGAGAGAGAGAGAGAGATAGAGAGAGAGAGAGAGAGAGAGATGTACGTATGATAAGATAAGATTAATATTTAATAATATTGATTATTTATTATTTACTAATGTTTAATTACTTTAGGTAAATTATCTACTTATGATATACCATAAAATTAAACTAATTCTTAGCACTACTGAATGTGAGGATTTACAGAAAACTAACAAAAATGTATTATACTCCAGAGCATAATAAATGCAAATGTATTATAAATTAAAATAAGTGATAAAAGGAGGGCTAAATCTCCAGTGAGGAAAACTTACCAATATAAAACAGCTCCCTAAACGACTATATAACCATCACAGTATATAGAGCTGGAACAATCACTCGACAGAGTAAATTAATTTGCAAGATCTTGCCGAAGAGCGTTTTTTTCCCGTCTATCCCAAACATCTTAATAAAGAATTGGTACTACATTGTATTTCAAATCGCTTGGGTTGATATCAATATTCATCATAACATCGATATATGGTGAGAAAAATGATTTTTTATCTGGCCGCTTCATATGTGTTTATGGGAGACTATTTCAAATTTTTAAGAAGTACTGATAATGCACAATCGGTGATCATTAAAATACGTTTCATCCAAGTCTTTCCCTGATTTGTTATTTTCCACCAGAAATCGTTTTAGAACAGCTCCAAATCTAAAGAGGCGTATTAATAATAAATCTAGGTTCTTCAAATCAGTTCGACTTTTTTGTCGTTGTTTTCCTAGATCTTTTCGAGTTGAATATTTAATATTGCTTCGAAAACAAGTATTTATTCGGTGATCTTTATCTATATTGAGATTACGTTTCTACATTTCCTTTTCCACAGTTCGTTAATTTACTGCGTATATTTAACTTCCGAAGCTCTGTGATAAAAGTGTTCGTGAAAAATTTTCTCCTGTTTGTTACCAACCAAGGAATCGTGTTTCGATCTCCAAGTCCTCGTATTTCCTGTCTCTGTCTCTTCTAGGAAGTATTTTTATCGGAGAGCAACACGTGTCGCTTCAATTTATTATCGCTTCACTTTTGTGCTCTTTGATGTGGATAAAAATGAATTTGTATCCGGTTGATATTTGGGGGCAAAAATGTTAGTAATTCATGGAAAATTAATTATTCTTTTTGTAAGAGGATTTTGTAATATTTGTGGGTATATATGAGCAAAAAAACCCTTTAAGTTTTGGGTATGTATGGGATAATTAAGCGTTCATTCATACACTAGATCGTACTTTCAGTGTCTCTCAAAGACTAGACCATATAAACTGAAAATAGAATTTTTTAACTGAGTGAAACTGGACTTCTGAATATAGGATTTCAAAAGTAACTTTTCGCATAGATTTTTTCTCACGGATTATCGATTCTTGAAACAAGGCAATATCCAGGTTGACCACAGTTGGTTCAACATCCTCGCTTCTTGAAGATGGTTACCTCGGTTTCAACTTTTCTGAAACACTATCAAGCACACTGCAAGAATCACTGCTTCCGGAAACAGGAAATATTTTCCTCGAGAAAGGAGCAAATATTCCTTCATGAACGACTAACTACTCTAGTGGGAATCATCCCGGACTGCAACCTTGCGTGGCTTTGCCGTGTGCTAGGGGCTTCAGACGACGCAAATACGCTAAAAAAAACAAGAATCTAAGCTCGTCGAACAAAATGTAAATTTAGTGTGTAACGATAAGAGTGAATCAGAATGAGCTAATTACCGCTAACTGGGAAGTTTTTGTTCACTTTAAAGGCTAAATTTTTTCAACTACTACCCTACCAGCTATAATTTTACGAACGACGGTTGAGAGGTCAATGCATTTTGGATACTTTGAATTTCATATGTTCTGATTTCAATTCTTACAATATAACTACGGCCTATTTTAACCTGCAACAAAAATAATAGTAATAATAATAATATTTTTTCTATGTTTAGGATTATTAAGAAATTTTATTGATCAGTAGTTGCAGATATCATTCACATATTTTAAGACCTATAACTGCATAGTGCTGTGATGTTATTTTGTAGAAAAAGGTTTAGGTTTTTATTTATACAAATCCTCGATAGTTTTTGCGGGACGTTGATTACTTATTGTTAAATTTTCCTATATCAACTAGACTTGATACTTGCAAACACGATTTCACTAAAAAACTATTGAGTCTACGTGAAGTTGCGTTATGTTAAATCTGTTTATCCAAAAGTTTTCTAAATTGATTATGGTGACTAAAGAAAAAATACTCCTGATCTTTATCAGAAATTTCAGGACTATTTATAACCTCCGTTTAATAATGTCGGCTGGAAAAGCCTAGTCAGCTGTGTGTTAAGACATAGTTTCCAGTTTTTATATCTGTTCTACTGAAATAGTTTATAGCTTGAAAACAAATCTATTTCTTCCTTAAAGAAACAGTATATTTTTCATAGCCTATTGAAAATCCGTACATAAAAGAATGTGTGTAAATTATGCTTAAGAATTCCTGCACTGTGCGAGTGGAATTTACTCCAATTTAGGTAAATTCTGATAAACACGTTACCGATAAATGTGTTTGTTCTAGTATAATATAGGTATGAAAGGGTTCATCTCTAGAATATAAAATATCCTCCTACCATATGGTCTCTTGATTGGTGGTAACTTATGTAATTTTCAATGATACTTTTTCTTCAAATTACGCATTTTGAGTTCAAAGCACTCAACCAAGTTACTAACATCTCTATTATGTTTTCTTAATCAACTCGAATACAAATTGATCACTCGTTTTTTATTCCTATTTTACATTGAATATTAAAACATCTGCACTATCTTATAAGAAGTAAAAAGAAATCACATCCAAATCCTAAAATGATATATATATTTTCAAAATTATTCAGTAAAGGCATTTGTAAGGTATGATATCAATAAGGTCTTATTTGTTATCAACAAAATCAAATGGTGTGATATTTTTCAATTTGTACAAACATATTCGTAATCAGTTAAGGATGAGCGAGAAGAATAATAAAACGTCTAAGCAATTTTGTACAGATAGAAACACAGAAGTTTCTTTCCACTAAATGATTAATACACAGTACAAAACCTACATAGATACATTACGCAAACCATGTATCAGATTACAACTCATAAACAAAACCTCACCACCGGTAAACACCTCTGTTCAGTCAATATTTCCTTCTAGATACTATCCATTTGGTTGAAAGTTGACCACTATTAAGTCTTTTTTGGCTGCAAGGGGATTTTTAAAAACCCAAAGATGTACAGTCGAACCCCGTTAGAGCGAACCCGGTATATAACGAACTCACGGATATAACGAGCGAAAATTTTGGTCCCGTCATTTTCCTATTGTACGTAATTTAATTAGTATCGTGTCACTTTAATGTAATCGATTTTAGTCGATTTAATTCATTAATGATAATTTTTTAACAGATTTTATCATTCTTTAATACATCATTATTGAACACACATTGCAACTAATGAGTTACACATTTTGTGAACTCTAGCACTTTTCTTAATGGTTCGGATATAGCGAACCACCGGATAAAGTGAACAAAACCTTTGATCCTTTGAAGTTCGTTTTAACGGGGTTCGACTGTATACCAAATTGAATTTCGTCTGCCAAGCACTTCTTCTACCCCCCCCCCCCAAAAAAAAAAAAAGACGTCAGAATGTCCGCTACATTGAATACTATGAGGATCTCTTCTACCTGGCAAAATCAGCTCTCACTATGATTTGACATAGCAGTATAGGACCCATACTACCGAACATTTTTTCCCCCTTATCACTCGAGCAACGCTAAGAGTCGTCGGAAAAGTAGTGCGAAACTAGATATGGGACTTTGTTCGTATCTGGCAGCTTTCTTCCTCATATTTAAAACAACATCAGTAAGTTCAAGAACGCGGATGTATACCCTCATCTTCAATAGATGATAGTCTAGCAATCCTAAGATAACAAACCACAGGATAGATACACACACACACACACACACACATATATATATATATATATATATATATATGTGTGTGTGTGTGTGTGTGTGTGTGTGTGTGTGTGTTTGTTTGTTTGTTTGTTTGTGTTTGTTTGTTTGTTTGTTTGTTTGTTTGTGTGTGTTTGTTTGTTTATTTGTTTGTTTGCGTGTGTGTGTGTGTGACGAAAAAAGTTTGCACCAAAGTTTAACCTAACGCTTATTCCAAATTCTCTTTTCTAACTAAACACAACCCCTTATCTAAAATGCAAACCAGGAATAACTTATATGATAAATTATGCTATCTCTTAAGGCACGTTCCGACATTCTTTCGTAGGGACTCGAAATACCTCAACATTGTAATCAGTGATTAAACTCAATAACATTCTCATACATAGTAAGAAAACCTTGAAAACGCTCGCTCCCCATTAACTTTGTGTGTAATAAACCGTTTACAACCAATTATCTAACAGACCACCGAAACCCCGCTGATGCCCCAGTCTCAGTTATTTCACACTAAATTGTAAACACTTGAAAAGCATGCGGGTATAGACCACGCGATTACTCTAACCAATTAAAAAAATCTAACCTTGGTGGTCAAACAGGGAAATGCTTATTTTATGTACTCCTGAAAGAGAGACATCTCCAATTTTTCGTTTGAACTGCCGTTATGTAAACTCACACTCTCTCGATCTATGCGTGTTGTTTGTAAACGCGCGTTGCTCTTCTACCTCCGCTCTCTCTAAGTTCGCCAATATGCTTTTTTTCTGTATCTATGACTGCTAATCTGCCTCCAATGTGCCTCCCTATGCTATGTTCTACTCTCCACGGTGGAGTCTTCTTCCTCCCTCTAACCTTCCTTGTGGTAACCTTTCTCTATGGTGGCTAGTAATGGTTCCGAAAAGAATATGATTGTTTTGAGTGGTGGCTGTGGAAAAGGGGTTTCTTTAAGAAAATAATAATAATAATTTATATATATAAAACTGTTCCGTAACTGACTGACTGACTGATTGAATGACTGACATACAACGCACAGACATTCCGCTGGACCTAAAGGGCTGAAATTTTGCATGGCGATTCTTCTTATAGTGTAGGGGTGCACTAAGAAAGATTTTTGAAAAATTCTTCTTAGATTTTTTTAAATTGAATTTTTAAGCTGTTTTAGTAACTTTTTTTTAAGTTTGCACTTAAAATAATAATTTGAGGGTTATAAAATTTATATCACGAGAAATATCATAAAAATTCCTTTAAAATGAAATCTTTTTCGAATCTTTACCTTCATTTTCT
Source organism: Dolomedes plantarius (assembly GCA_907164885.2). Lineage (NCBI taxonomy): Eukaryota > Metazoa > Arthropoda > Arachnida > Araneae > Dolomedidae > Dolomedes > Dolomedes plantarius. The sequence goes on along the minus strand of OU015494.1, from coordinate 39,304,815 downwards.
GATTTTTGGTGAATGTTTAAAGATTAATTTTTAGAATTTAATTTATTAAATACTGATCACGTGATTTCTTTTTCTGGTACTTTAAATAAATTTATCGTCCGGGCATAATGGTAATCTGAACATCCAGGTAATCTGAACACCCAGCATTACATTTCTCAGATCTTAAGGCTGGTGGCTGTGCCCTATCTTCGAGGCCTCAGAGACGTCATCTTTCAACAAGATAACGCAAGACCGCATGTTGCCTGTCGTGTCCTGAACTACCTCGACACAGAGGGTGTTCGACTGTTGCTCTAGCCAGCACGTTCTCCAGACCTCTCACCCATTGAAAACGTCTGGTCATGGGTTGCTGAGAGACTGGGCTGCCACCTCTCTCCCGCCACTACGATTGATGAAGTGTGGCATAGACTTGAAGCAGCATGGAATGGCTTGCCCGTAACTGTCATCCAACCCAGTTCGATTCCATGCCTAACCGGGTTAGAGCCGTTTTAGCTGCCAGAGGCGGAAGCTTGTTTACAAATTTTGGGGTAGGGTGCATCCTGGCGACTTAAAATCATATAGCAATGTGGGGTCGGAAACGCTATCCTGAAGCGGTGATGTACACAGAAAACCATAAAGAAAGAGATCGTAAGTGGATAATCGTTTTAATAATAAATGTACCAAAACAAAAGGTACAGTGGCCAAAGTAAGTGTTCGAAGTTTTTTCCACCGACTGCAATGCAGACCTCACAGCTCCGGCGTATGGAATTCCAAACATTTTGCAATAATCCAGGCAGTGGCGTGGCGTGAGGGGGGGGAGCAGAGGGGGCCATGGTCCCGGGCGGCACAGATGTGGGGGGCGGCAGGGAGAGGCCGAGCTGGCTAATCCTGTCTCCATTATCAGGCTATGGTCATTAGATCATTCCAAATCAATTTTTTGTTTATAACTTTTTGTTCTCAAGATAGAAAATTTTACCCTTGTGTAGAAATTTTTTCATTTAATAGTAGGGGCACGCCTTTAATAATAGGGGGAACCTTTGGCGCGCAAAACAGCTTCAACCCGCCTTGGCATGGATGCCACAAGTCCTTGGTAGATGGCCGGAGACAGATTGTACCAGATGTTTAAGCAACGGTCACGCAAATCCGAGATATTGCGAATTGGTGATCTTTGAACTCTGAGCTGCCGTCCCATGACATCCCAAATGTGTTCTATCGGATTGAGATCCGGTGAGTTAGGCGGCAGGACATTAACTGGAATTCAGCATCATGTTCCTGGAACCACTCCAACACAATTTTAGCCTTGTGACACGGGGCGTTGTCCTGTTGGAACATTCCATTTCCAGCTGGAAAAACAGAGGACATGTAAGGGTGCAACTGGTCCGCAATGATGTTCAGATACACTGTAGCATTCATGGTCTGCTCTACCACAACCACGGGTCCCAGAGACGCCCAAGAGAACGACCCCCAAAGCATAATACCGCCACCACTAGGGTTTTTGACCCGGGTTTCCCCGAACCCGAAAACCTGGGTTTTTCAAAGATTTTACAAACCCGAAACCCGGGGAATTTTTAATGTAAACCCGGGGAATTAGTTATTTATCTAATACAATATAATACCAATTATATTCCATAATTTAGAACCAAGACCGAATTTAACAAGTCGGACTCGGTACGGCTCTCAAACAAATGGATATAAAAGCAATGAGACTGAGTGAGATGGAGATATATTGGCGACGGCGTACGCCATAGCTCTATTTCACTCAAGTTTATGAGTTGGGGATTCCCAGCAGCACATGCGTTATGCAGTGTGAATTGGCAATATTTCAGCTACACGACCATGCCTGCTTTCTGTGGTTTGTGTTTGTTTAGTTTAGTTATATATCTCGTTGTGTTGTGTTCTCGCTGCTCTTTATTGCGTAGTTAAACAATATTCTGTGGACCCACCCATATAGAAAGCGCTTTGCCTGCAATAGAAGGAAGTTTTTTGTAACGTCCTAGATTGACGCACTCGACTTGGATCTCTCACCTGATAACGATGTAACATGCTGCTCTCGAAATTAATATTTAGTTTTATATTTTTATGTAAATAGTAAATAAACTTAGATAGTTTAGATAGCTCTCCCACTCTCGATTTTAACTGGACTCTTCGATTATTTGGAATTGTTCTGATATGAAATTTCTTCGACCTTTTGTTTCTTGGATATACACGTTGGATTTCGATCAGCTTCAAATATTATCATTTTTTCAGTTATTATTCTTTTATTACGTATGTATTTATTTGTTCTAAAATAACTTTTTAATGTGGGTATACGCCACCGTATAATTAAGTGCATGTTTGCGCAATTTTCTGATGCTGTGTAGCTTAGCTGTGTTAATTACAAATTTTAATTATTCGATTTTATTACAGTTTAAAATCCCTAAAATGAATATTTTTGAGGACGTAAGCTCGAAGCGCAAATCTGGAGTATGGAAACATTTTCTGTTTAACAAACCACAAGAAACAGCAAAATTCAATATTTTTTCATCAATCCTAAAGGCTTCGGGTTCAAGTACAAAAAGTTTGATAAGTCACATGAAGACAAAACATCAAATTGAAGTATTAACATGTTCTAAATTTGGTGATGACGACGAACCCAAATTGAAATCTCGAAAAATTGATGACTGTTTCACAAAAAATGTACAGTCTGTTGAAGAGGTTATAGCAAAATTAGTTGCTGTAGATGGTATGACATTTCAACAGCTTGCCAATAGTTCATTGATAAGACGAGCTTTTAAAGCATCTAGTGTGCTCCTTCCTAGTAGTCCTAGCCAAACAAAAATTTTATTTATGAAACATTTTCAAACTGTGCAGAGCAAAATCATTTAAAAAAATCAGAGAAATCAAAGAGGGCAATTGTCGGTTTCCAATTAGTTTCAATGAAACCACATCAATACAAAACCGTAGATTTATCAACCTGAATATACACTATTCCACCGGCTTCCAATCTCTTGGTCTAATTAGAGTTATGGGAAGCGTAAATGCAGAAAAAGTAATTCAGATAAAAGAAATCTCAGCGAGTATGATATTTCATTGGATAATGATATGGTAGCTTCAATCACTGATGGTGCAAGCATAATGTTGAAGTATGGCCGTTATATAAACTATTTATTATTTTAGTTCTTTGCTATTGACCCCCTGGAACCAACTAAGTAAACCCGGGTAAACCCGGGTTTTAAATAAAAAAAACCCGGTCAAACCCGAAACCCGGGTTTTTAAAAAATTGCTCAAAATTGAAAACCCTAGCCACCACCGGCCTGTGTATGACCTACTGTACATTGAGGGAGCAACAGTTCGCCTGGAAGACGGCGTATCCTGACACGGCCATCGGCGTGATGAATGACAAACCGTGATTCATCTGACCAGACAACTCTCTCCCACTGATCCATGGACCAGTCGCGATGTTCCCGGGCCCAGCGCAGGCGCAGTTGGCGATGACGCTTGGTCAGCAAAGGCACACGAGTGGTACGTTTGCTGCGTATCCCCATATCCAACAGTGTCCGCTGAACAGTGTGCTGCGATACTATTCTACTTGGCTCTGCACTGTATTGGGCTGTCAGCTGAGCCACTGTCTGGCTCCGGTTTTGCTTCACTATGCGAGACAGTCTCCAACGACCTTTTTCTTTGATAGCGTGTGGACGTCCAACACCATGTCGTCTACTGCTGGTTTCACCGTCATTCATCCACTTTGCATAAGTACTAACAACTGTAGGTCGCGAACAACCCACGAGTCGTGCAGTTTCGGAAAAACTTGTTCCGAGCCTTCGAGCCATTACAATTTGCCCTCTATCAAAGTCGCTTAGATCCGCAGCCTTTCCCATCACACACAGAAGTAAGTGAAAGAATGATTCTTCAGACTCTCCAGCAGCAGTTAAATACCACTTCCACCTGATCACGTGCCTTCCACGTCATCCAGGCGAATTCATTGCAAAATGTAGTGGTGGTCATAATGTTTTGGCTCTTGAGTGTATATATTGCACTTTTTTGCCAAATTTCGATATTTTTTATCCGAAATTTACGTACCCCTATCAATAATATGAATAATTAGTTAAACTTTACTTGAGTTAACCGAAAAAGATTTAAAAAGTGGCACAGTACAAAAACATATGAGCAAATATAACATTTGTGATTGACTTTCAATCACAAATGTCATACTTGCAATATTAGTGCAAATCAGATGCACTAATATTGAAAATGAACAGATGTAATTATATTTGTGTTATTAACATAAATATCATAATTCATTGAATTTGAATCCCGTAAACACCACCGAAATCAATAACGTGTTTACTCGTGTTTGGGATTTGGGTGCAACGTGTTAGATGCTCCCTAAGAAATGTATTTTCTTTCAATTTAACTGTTATTTGTGACAGTAGAAATAAAAACTTACGTTTTCATGCTTACTATGTATGTAAATATATATAATTAGTATGTTTTATCTATCAATAGTTTATCTACAGGTTGTCCATAATTAAAGTCCCACATTCAAAAGGCTGCAAAAAAAGAACCACTGGTCAGAATGACTTCAAATTTGAACTGAATATACTGGAAGAAGGGGGAAACGATTTGGCATAATAAAAAATTCCAAAATGTAATTAAAAAATCCAAATGTATTGTTCCAAATGTATTGTTCCATAATAAATAATTCCAAAATGTTACGGCGCCATCTATTGATACATTTTGGAACTCTTTTTTTATTATGCCATATCGTTTCCCCCTTCTTCCAGTATATTCAGTTCAAATTTGAAGTCATTCTGACCAGTGGTTCTTTTTTTGCAGCCTTTTGAAAGTGGGACTTTAATTATGGACACCCTGTATATAGTGTTACATAGTGCTACATTTCTAGAAATAGAGGTGCCGGAACGGTAACCTTCCGGGAGAGTACCAACAGAGTAATTTGTGATTAAATAAATGTTTTTAACAATAGTAATTTGTTTTCCTAAAGAGAGGTACCGGAACGCCGTTCCGGCGCGTTCCGCCTCAAATCTAGCCCTGGTGTTACAAGTGTTTTACTTCCGTAATTATCCTTGGTATGTTAAGATGACTGTATATCTTACATGTATATCTTACATGATTCTCCCAATCTTGTTAAAATTTGTGCTCTTCTTACGTATTTTACACACACACACAGATATATATATATATATATATATATATATATATATATATATATATTATACAGTGGCTCCCAAAAGTGCTCGTACACTAACGATTTTCAATGAAATAGGGGTCTATCCATTAATTAAAATGAATATTTCAGAATGGGTATTTAATAATAAGATCGATAATCTATTCTTAACAAAACTACATTAAATATTTTAAAAACATAGTAAAACTTATTTTTAAGAAACCAATAATCAAAAAGTAACCAAAACTTTATCTCACAAAAGTCACCGTACACTTGTAAAAAATCTCTACGTATTAGTAAATATTCTAATTTTTCGTTAAATTAATATTTAGTAAGATATTCTTTAGCATCCACAACAGCTTTTAAACGTCAGGGAATAGATTGCACTAGTTCTTTTGTAATTTCTGCATCAATGTTCATCCATTCATCCATCATAATTGTTTTTAGTTCGCTTTTCGTGTGAATGCTCGTGTACGATCCTGTACTCCGGGAACATTTAGTAAGAATAAAAATGGGCCAAAAAAGTCACTAACTTATATGTCAGCAGAAATTCCGAACGAGTTTATTGAAATTTTAGGGAATAAAGTTCGCCAAAAATTATAGGTCAGGTTCAAAAGGCCAAGTATTATTCCATGATATTCGACAGTATCCCGGATATTTCCCACAAATATCAAACAAGCTAAGTATTACGATACGTGATGATTGAGAATTGGGAAGTACGAGTAGTGGAATCTTTAATAGATTTCATTGCAACGAAAAACAAAACAGCCGAAGGTATTAGTGAGATGATACTGAATAAGCTCGACGCTGATGGGTTCGACATTATGAATTGTAGAGGGCAAGCTTACGATAATGCTGCTAGAATGTCCGGAAGACAGACAGGTGTGCAGCAACGAATAAAATATATCAATCCTAATGCCGAATTTGTGCCCTGTTCAAACCACTCATTGAACCTAGTTTGCTTGCATGCGGCTTCGGTAGAGGTGAATTCAGTGACTTCGGCACATTGGAGCGTTGTTATGCTTTTTTTCTGTCCACACACCGATGGGAGGTTCTGATTGCTGCTACATGCAAGAGTTTGAAGAGGGTTCAGGACACACGTTGGAGCGCAAGAGGCGATGCAGTAAACATGACACGAAATCATTACAAAGAAATTTTGACAACGCCAGAGAAGCTTACATAAATAGACGAAAACTTGAACACACGAACGGACGCAGGAATTTTCTTAGTCGCGATGCATCATTTTCGTTTCTAAGTTTCTTGGGTCTCTGGCAACCGGTGCTACGTGAAGTGAATGATGCCCAAAATTATTTGCAAACGGCGAGACTTAACGTACATCAGTGTGCTCAGAAAATAAGCGCCTTACAGATGGTATTGGAAGAGAAACGAGAGGAATCCGTAGACAAGGCTTTAAGTTACGCTAAAAGCTTGTGTGAAGCACTTGGCATTTCTAATGAACCTCCAAGACAAATTAGGAGGAGGCACATTTTTGGAGACGGAACTAGAGATACTGGCATATCGTACGAAGATGATTTAAAACGAAAAATGTTTTCTTCATTAGATAGAGTAACTGCTGCAATTAGAGAAAGGTTCCAGCAGCTCCAGAATTTGACCGAAAAATATGCCTTCCTAAGGCCTGCAATAATATTGAGCGTCGATGAGGAATGCAACCTCGATCAAGCTCCTCAAGATATTGACAGAGAAGAGTTTAAGCTTGAGTGCGTGCGTCTACGGGCTTTCGTAGCTACAACAGACTGCAAGAAAGAACTTATAGATTCCGGCCCAATGGGTTTATTAAAGTTTATTTTTAAGTCCAAACTTGAAGGAGGGTTGCCTGATATAGTTATAATGCTAAGAATATTCCTCACAGCTGCCATAAGTAATGCCAGTTGTGAGAGAAGCTTCTTTAAATTGAAACTGATAAAGCATTATTTAAGATCTACAATGTCCACGTTGAGATTAACAAATCTAGCTATTTTGGCAATCGAACATGATGTTCAAATTAACATTGATGAATGTATTAAAGAGTTTGCCTTGCAAAAAACACGCAGAATAAAATTATAATTTAAGAAAGACGTTTTATTTTGAATCCATTTAAAATAGTGACAGAGTATCACAGATTTTTTAGCATGAATTTATTCGCATTAATTGTTAACTATTATTTATATCCCAACAATAATTGGTTTTAATTATTAGCTATTATTTATAGCCCAATAATAATTCATATTAATTATTAGTGCTATTTATATCTCAATAATAATTCGTATTAACTATTAGCTATTAATAATAATATTAGCTCTTATTATTAATTATTAGCTATTAATTATTATTCGTATTAATTATTATTAACACAAATTTTTTACAGATTTTTTTGCTAAATTGCAAAAGTAGGGGGCGGCAAATTTAAGGTTCGCCCCGGGTGGCAGAAATCCACGCTACGCCACTGAATCCAGGCTCATCTCGAATTTCTTCGGCCGCTACTGCGATTCTTGCAACTAGCTCCTCAGCTTTGTCAACGGGGGTGTCATAAACCCGTGTTTTCATATGTCCCCATAAATAAAAATCAAGACATGATAGGTCTGGTGACCGAGCAGGCCAACGCACGAAACCACCACGTCCGATCCACTGTTGGCCAAATCTGACGTCTAGGTAGTTACGGCGACTGCCCCACTACAATCTGCAGCCCCGTACACCAAATGCATGTCGGCTAACTCTGCTTTCGTATAATTAGTCATCCTACTAACTCTGAGTCCTTGTGCGAAATGACGATTCCCTGCACGAACGCTCGGAACTTTCCGCTTCAGGAAAGCATTTCCGACCCCACATTGCTGTATGATTTCGAGTCGTCAGGATGCACCCTACAACTCGTGAAAGTTCTGAAACGTTTAACTGGGACATCCTGTATATAACGTTGTAATGCTGTACGTCATTGATGCATCATTCATCGTTATACGCTTTCTTGCCTCGCAGGGTATAAGAGACGATTAACTATTTTTCTTTGCGTAGAAAGATAATAGGAAATTTAGTATCATTAATGACAGAGTCCTACTGTTTTTCGAAATCAGTGTTTAAGAGTAATTTTTCTTTCTTTTCTGTTGATACCGATTCAATTTCCTGCTACTTGTCTAACACGGAAGAGGAGGTTGGAGAAAGAAAATTAAGCGCCGTGTTCATTATCAAATGTTTTCATAACACATAGTCGGATGAATGCTGCTTATTTCCGGGAATGTAACCATCATATTTGAAAATATTATGTTCTTTTTCAGTAAGTATCTGCTACGTTTCAAAAAATAAGCTTGTAGAAGAAAAATTTTAATCCTATTTGACTAGTCTCAGTCTGTTACGATGGCTTCATTGTAATGAACGAGTGGGGAAAATGGTAGAACTTAAGCTTTCAAATTAGACATTTTATGCAATGGGGGAGTTTTTTAATCTTGTTATCGGCGTGATATCTGCTTATCCTGCAAGTAAGGGTTTGTCTTGTGTACCTACCAATTACAGAGGAATTTTCATAACTGATGGCACAAAAAAAGACAGGAAGCTGAGATTTTTTTTCTCCTACAGTCGAGTTTTTATAAGAAATGAAATAGCTAGAGTTTTGTCAAACACATTAATTACAAACATTTATCAAATAAAGTAAAATAAAAATAAAAAGAATTGCTTAAATATAAAACTGGAAAGAAGGATTCTCCTATAGTATAATCTAAGTTTATAAATTTGAAAACTTTCATCTAAGAACTGCCGAATATAAATTATATGCGCTTAAAAAATAATTTACAGAGGTATCTGATCTACTTAAACTTGGGCTTTTGGGTTTTTTGACGTTATTTACATTTTCTTCTCTACTTTCACCCAAATTTAATTTTTTATATTCTGTAGCCCTAAAGTGTGCTTATTATCGTTTGGATTTTGTAATTTTTTTAAAGGCAATAAACGCCTGTATAATAAACTACATGAAGCATTAAATCATATTTTAGCTTAAAATATCATTTTAGCTTTAAATATCAACGTTTACATCGCTTTAGAGCATAATAATTATTTTCATACATCTGAGGATTGAACACCCCGTAATCTAGAAAGGACTATGCAGTGTGAAATTCAGGAATCCACAATTAATTCGAACTTTCTAACAGATATATTACTTTCGGAAAGATAAAGTCAAAAGATAATGTTTACTTAACAGCTATTTGGATTTCTCCCACTACGTTTGACGAATTTATACAAAAATATTATTCATAATTTTATTTCTACATTAGAAAATTGACATATTTTGTTAACAATCGAAATTGTTAACAATCGTTAACAATTTGTTAACAATCGAGTCAAACATGATATGATGCTCTTCTAAGGTGATCCTTTGTACCATAATTTATTTGAGATTGATGTTCTGTAATTTTTAAAAATTAAGCCACCAGAAAAATAAAAAAGGTTTTTTTTTCTCTTTTTAAATTCATATTTAACTACTAAAAATTTCCCCAATTTTTTTCATAAGTTTTATTGAAGGGCTTATTAGCTGTGAACAAATCTTATAATAATTATATCGAGGATATCGAGTTTCGCTCCGACATGAGACTGTAAATGGAGGTCTCAAGCTCCATGGTTCCTGTATATGTGTATTTTACATGGAACCCATACCTAACTTTACTTATATATTTTTTAATGTAGACACCATGTAGGAGTTTTCCAACTGAAAAATGTGGATATTCGAATAAAAGCTTTCATAGAATAAAGCCATTTCACAAAATTCATAGAATGGTAAGCCTATTTACTTCTAAAACAGATGCATTCACAAAAGGGGATTTCGCAGAAAGACATACTTGTGACTGTGTACCTATCCTAAAGAAAATAGATCAGCTCTAGAAATTAAAACCGAGGGCTTGTGGTACAGCGCGCTGGTTTTCGTTTGTGTTGGCTTACGTTTGTGTCGTCCCTTCATAGGGGGCGATGTTGGTTCACCTATGTGGTGCCCCCATAATAAAGAGGTCAGCAAAACCGCGGTGGTAATAGGCGATGTTTAAAGTAGTGGTTCCCAACCCGCAGAAGTCTGCGGACCTCTAAGCTAGAAATTCAACCATGTGCGGACCACCATTCCCCCCCCCCCCCCGACTAGAGAGGAGGGGACCTTCCGGGAGGTATGGGGGTATAAAATATCCCTAGGGCAAAAGGAATACAGTATTAACGTATTCACATTCTAACGTATCATATTTTAATAATAAAATATATTGAAATTTTAAGAAATTTTAATTCAACACCTGATAGTCATGGGATATATTCGGCCCATCTAGTTCAGTGAACATTGCTTTCAAAATCCCCATTTATTTTGCACCTTTTTTTATATGTGGTGCCGGACTACTCCTGAGGCTCTCGCGGACCACCTGTTGGGAACCACTGGTTTAAAGGTTTTTCTTCTCCGCATTGGAGAAGAAAAAAAAATAAAGAAATTAAAACTTTTTTAACACTTACAACATTATTAAGATATCTTTCATGAAAAATCAATAAGCAATTATTATTTTACATCATTGGGTACGAAAGCTTGGACGTTTCTGAGCTATTCTCTCACGAGGAGCAATGTTGGTTCCCATAATAAAAAATCCAACGAAATTTCGCGTTGATGTCTCCTACCGCATTGGAAAAAACGTTATTATATTTAAATAAGTAGATATGGAATACGTTATAAAGACCACTTCAGAGTTAGCCCTCAAAGATTTTTGAGAAGTAACATAGATTTCACAGGCAATTAATACAATCAGACACTTACAGGATCTAAATATAAAGATTGTTGTTAAAATAATGTGGACAACTCTGAATTTTAGGAAATTCTTTATTTACATGATGTCCCTATATCTTTAAAAAAGAGGGAAAATTTTGGGGTTACTTGCTCTTACAACTTCTAGATCTGGATTATTTTACTTCTTCTATTGTTAAAGAGATGATAAAATCAAGTAGCTGAGGAGATTGTCTTTGTGTAGTAGAGAGGACTGATACTATTTTCTCTTTCAAATACCCTATCACATCTGAGAAGGAAGTAACTCTTGAATAGAACATAAGCTATTACAAGGAAATAAAGAAGGTTATGACACGTGTGGTGACCAATCTTCTAAAATATTAATTAATAGTTTCTATAAGGGATAGGCAAATGCACCAAATATCTGTCTAAAAGTCTCAATATGAGCTTCATCCAAAAGTGTGTTCAAATTTCCAAGCCATCGATGAAGTCACACCGTAAGTAGAAACTAAGCACGGCGGTGTGAAGAGCAATCTGCTTATAATAATTAATTTGAAATGACTTTTATCACGACTCCAAATTGGAGGTCATGACTATGGATTCAATATTGCTATATCAAACGAAACATTTGGGGTAGCACCTAAGAAGTGTTAAATTCCACTGAATGCCCTCTACGATAAAAATGGTTTGTGTTGTTTTATAAGTATGATTCATTCATTATTTTTAATATTTCCTTTCGAATTAACTATTACTAATGGCCCTGTTGCTCAACGTCGAGCCAATTGACAGAAGATTATTTCTATTTATTAGTATAGTAGAAAATCGTCGAAATTCACGATTAATTTTTTTGAAAAGGACAAACTCATATCAAGTAACGAAGGTGAACTTAAGTAGACTGGGAAAAAAGTTACAAATTAATTTTAAAAACTCCATTTTTATACCTCAAACTTTATGTCCAGCCGTTCTCTTAAAATAGGTGTTCGAGTAAAAAAAAAAAAAACAATGAACTTATACAGTATCTACCAATAAGTATTTGGACACCTGTGATAGAAAAGAAAGACAAAATTTATTCATATTCAATAGTTGGTAGAACCTCCACGAGAGGCAATTACAGCCAAAACCCTCCGTGCCATGCTTTCCACAAGTCCTTGTATGCAGTGGCGTAGCTACATATTCAGCGCCCTGGAGCAAGTAAAATCGGTGCGCCCACTTGTTTCTTGGAAGAGTTCTGGTGAAATTTGTTTTCTATCTACTCTTATTTCGATTTAAAACCTTACTTAATAACAATTTATTTGAAATTCAAGACATTTCAACAATAAGAAATTCAATTTAATAAATATGAATATAATAATAAAACAAATTATAATTTTTTTAAGTACGGAGTACCCACTAATATTATTATAACATATTTTATAAACTCTATTGACAAAATGTATTTGAGCATGTTTAGTTTGCACATAAAAAACCCTTCAAAATTGTTGTTTTCTCGCTTTCTCGTTTGCAAGTCGGTCAATCATTTTCTCCAGATCAAGTTGACAAAGCTATTGTTCTTTCAATTGATAATGTGGCCAAAGGGCTAAGACGGTGTTGGGAGATGTTGCTTCTTAAATATGTTTTGATTAATTTCAATTTTGAAAAACTTCGTTTTGATGTCGCTGCTGTCACCGGTCAAGTTAAAAAAATCATGCTTGCTGTAATAATGTCAGAGAAGCTACTTGAGGCCGCGGTGGGAATTTAAAGTAGTTCAGCAACTTTGCGTATAGAAGCAATTGGTTTTAATTGAATATAAAAGCATATTTTAAATTGAAACAGTTGAGGTCCCAAACTAGGCGAAATATCGGAAAGATATGCCGATTGTAACAATTCTGATCCTTCCAGGATACTTTAATCAGGTGATGCGACGAGATATGCAGGTGATAGACATTTAAAAAGTGTACATAATTGTCGAACGGATTTCAATCTAATAGTTAATTTATTAATTATTAAATACATTACTCTATAAAACACCTCGACTTTGAACACATTATTCACTGTTTTCAATTCGTTCATCTACTTGTAATTAATCAAACCATTTTTTCACACGACGCAATATTTTTGGGGGAAAACAAGGTTCAGTATTTCATAGAGCTGATAACTCAAGGGCATCGTTTTTACCAAACTCCCAATTATTCCTTAAGTTCTGGAATTGGAGATGGTTCTGGTGAGTGATGAAAACATCTCAACGGATTTCTCTATATTTTCATGAGTACCTTGCAGCACTTTCGAGACTGTATTAATAGGTTCGAGTATTTTACTTTATACTATCATCAAAATAATTGTTGAAAATTGTTCAAAATAATATATCAAATTTTTAGCTACACGTTGCTCGTCATAATTTTTTCCATTCAATAATAAATACACCCTTAGACGACCCCCCCCCCCAAAAAAAAAAAAATAAATAAATAAATAAATAAAAAATCGACTCACTAAGAAGGGGTAATGCAAATTGAACAAAAATTGCTATGCATACAGGTTTCGACAGAAAATGCAAAATTTTAAAGTTTGGCGGCCAATGAATGAACATCTGACGTTGCAACACATCTTAACTGCACAACTGGCAGGTCATTAAAGAGGAGAAATTTCGATTCCAGGTCATAAATTCTTTGCGACTTTCATTCCTTGTACTCAGGTAGACAGTAACTATGCCTAGCATACAGGTCCGCGAACAATATGCGCAGATATCAGCATTTGAGAGAGAACATGTAGTTGGGCTTAAAGAAGCCGGTTGGTCTAATAGGCGAATCGCTCGACATTTGGATAGGAGCGATGCCACTATTAGACGATGTTGGCAGGAACGGGTGAACTATGGCCGTACACAGCGTCAAGAAAGAAGCGGTAGGCCTGGAGAAACAACAGAACGTGAGGACCAAGCAATCGTCAGAGCGGCACTCACAGCCCCAGATTCATCATTATCATCGGTCATACGTGCAACTCGTGCTTCAGTGGCCGGAAGGACCATTCATAGGCGGCTGAGAGAAAGGGGGCTGAGTTCACGGCGCCCCTTGCGTCGACTACCATTGACTTCTGTACACCGACAAGCCCGTCTGCTGTGGTGTCGGGCACATTCGACCTGGAATGTCACTGGAGTAGAATTGTCTTCAGTGATGAGTCCCGATTCGAACTGAGCCCCGATGACCAGCGAATATGTGTATGGAGACGCCCCGGACAGCGGTGGGATACCAACCTGACTGTCTTCCACCATACAGGACGGCAACCAAGAGTGATGGTCTGGGGTGCCATTGCATTTCATAGCAGGACTCCTTTGGTTGTCATCCGCGGCACCCTTACAGCACAACGGTGCGTCGACGCTGTTCTACGCCCCGTTGTGTTGCCCTTCATATCACGCCATCATGGTCTTACATTTGAGCAAGATAATGTCCACCCGCACACGGCGAGAGTTTCTACTGCTTGTCTTCGTGCTTGCCCAACGCTACCTTGGCCAGCAAGGTCGCTGTATCTCTACCCCCCCCCCCCACCACCACCACCATTGAGCACGTTTGGAGCATTATGGGCAGGGACCTCCAACCAGCTCAGGATTTTGACGATCTAACGTGCCAATTGGACAGAATTTGGCACGATATCCGACAGGAGGACATCCGCCACCTCTATCAATCAATCAAAGCCGAATAACTGCTTGCATAAGGGTCGGAGGTGGACCAACGCATTATAGACTTTTTCACTTTGTGAAGCTCTTTCTCTTGAATAAATCACCCAATTTTCTCAAATTGTAATCATTTGTTTTTCTGTACATGTACATCACATCTACCGACTTTCGTCTCATTCGGATAACTCCGTCTTGGTGCACCGTGGTTTTTCTTTTTTTTTTTGCCTAACAGTGTATGTCAATATTTTAATTACATCGAAATAACGCGAATGTGGGGCATCAAGGGCCTGAACACGGGAAGACAATCGTGTTGGACAAACTCTTTTTAATGTTTTTGCTAAGTTGGTTTGATTCGTTTCCCAACGCCTAAGAGAACTGAAAAAACTTAATTTTTTTCTATCTGTTCATAAAATTGCCTGACTTCCTGTACATTGGTGATACTGTCAATTCACTGTTATTTACCCGTATCTAACCAAGAGCACTTTAAAAAAGTGTATTTTAATTTAATTAATCGCTAGTCTGGCTGTTAATTTTATTTCACGTATGTGACACACGCTACCTGGAGTATTGAATACAACTCTAAAGTCACAGGTAAAATAAGCTACACCCCTTAAAGATTTTTTTAAATATTTCTTAGGGAGCATCTAGGGCCTAAGAACAACACCATACAAAATTTTAATTTTCTAGAAAACATGTACCAAAGGTAGGTTTTTGTTGTTGTTGTTTTGGGGAGATTAAGCTCCTTTTAACCCCTTAAATTTTGTATTAAAAAAAATATTTCTTTGTGCGCACCTAGGGTCTAAGAGAAACTGTCATACAAAAATTCAGCTTTCTAGGTCTCATGGTTCTAAAGATACAGTGTGTGTGTGTGTGTGTTTGTTTTGGGGAGGAGGATTAGGCCCCATTTGGCCCCCTTAAAATTCTAATTTATTAAAAAGATTTCTTAACGAGCGCCTAGGGCATAATAGCAACATCCATGCAAAATTTAAGCATCCTAAGACTTATGGTTCTAATGATTTGAGTTTCTTTTAACACTCATTTTCAATATTTTTTGTGTATTTCTGTTTTGTCATTAGCCCGCAATTTTTAATTACGTCTAAAATTATTTAAAATGGAAATTTTGTTCTTCCTCTGCCGATTTTTTAAAAATTACCTCATGCATGTTATAAAAATACACATTTGTATTTTTATAACATGCTGTTCCTGAAAATGTTTGCCGCCAACTTTCAGCTATAATGTCAGCTATAACTGTTAGGTAGTACCAATTATTATTTATGTTGCAACATCAATTAACATACTTCATAAACAAATTACTCACTTTTAAAATTATACGTCAGTGAATCCAACAACATGCTGTAGATAAGTAATTTAGTAAAATAATAGTCATAAATTGTACGAAGTCATTTAAACAGAACAATAAATTACAATCCACCGTCTCAATAAGTTTTAAAAATTGTATAACACATTCATTCAAGAATCATCTTGAAATTCTTACACTGCACAAAGTAAACAATGGGAATATGAAGCGCTAAATACTAAGCTTGCTTTCAAAAAATCCCCGAATATTTGCCTCTATTCTGCGCCGATGTTAAGACTGCTATGTAAAACAAAATCTTTGTTTGGATCCCTGCATGTTTTTGACTCTTGTAGCGGGATGAGTCAGTAAGTTGAACCTAGAGAATTCTACCCCCGCTTGTTTAGAATGACATTTGAAGGATTGTAATGACTCTCGCCATAGGGGGTGAAGATGCTCCAGCCATCTCCCTTTTCCTGATAAGACACTCAACTGGTAACGTTTGAGAATATCTAGTGTTTAACACCGGGCAAAAATTCAAAGCGCGGCCTTGCCTAGTTTTATTTACTTAAATATATTTCATTTATATTTTGTATATTTTATAGAAAAAATTAATCTGGCAAATTAATTTAAATAATTTTTTCAATTTAAATCTGACAAATCGAAACTATTTATACAAAAGTTTTCACAAATTTTTATTTCATTCTTTCAAATTTTGCGCCTCTCATAATTCGTGCGCCTGGAGCAGTTCGCTCCAACTGCTTCACGGTAGCTACGCCCCTGCTTGTATGATGGCTAGTGGTATTTTCTTCCAATCGGCTTGGAGAAGACATGTAAGTTTTTTCACCGATTTTTGACGGCTGTTGCACCCCTTAATTCAGCTATCCAACTCGTCCCAGAGGTTCTCGATTGGGTTCAGATCTGGGCTCTAGGCAGGCCAGTTCATTTGGTTAACCCCATTGTCACCCTACCAATCCATGGTGGACCTCGTAACATAGCAGCTGGCGTTGTCGTCATGGAAGTAACATAGGTCCAACCCGTAAAACTGCCACAACTCAGGAAGCACGCTGTTATCCAAAATAGTGCAGCAGGCGTCGGCGTTGAGCTTACCATGAATTGGGACCAAGGGTCCCAATCCATACCAGGAGAAACCCCCCCCCCCCCCCCACTGACCATAATTCCTCCTCCGCCGAACTTTACTGTGGGCACAATGCAAACTGGCAGGAGCCGTTGTCCAGGCAGACGCCAAATCCAGACCCTGATATCTGAACTGTAGAGGGTGAACCTTGATTCATCACTCCAGAGAACCCATTTCCACTGATCTACGGTCCCCTTTTGACGTGCTTTGCGCCACATTAACCGAACTGCGTGGCTGGGCTTTGTGATCAAAAGCTTATGAGCGTCAGCAAGACCACGAAAACCAAGCAGATGTGCTTCCTTACGGGTGATATTCATCGAAACAACAATTCCGGATGCCTGTTGAAACTCCAGGAGTGTGTGGGCTATCGGTTGGGTGCGGTTCTTCCGAATTTCTCTGGACAGCACCCGTCTGTCTCTGTCTCCCAGTTTCGTGGGTCTGCCGACTCGGAGCACATTCCGACAATTACCACTCACCTTCCACTTCTGAATCACATAGGCCACTGTCGATTTTGGCTAATTCAACTCGCTAGATATGTCCCTTAAGGATTGGCCATATCTGTGATACCCGCCAATTACACTTTTCTCGAAATCAGACAACTCTGTAATTCGTGGCATCTTGCATGCGACTAATGCCAATGTTGTTTCCTACATGATATTTAACGGTGGAGGGCGTGATGTATATCAGGACCGCAGATATCGTCATTTGCATGGGTGTCCAAATACTTATTGGTAGTGTAGCGTCACGACAAATGATTAAGGCGATTCTCTCTGAGGCGTTGCTAAAAATTACTGCTATGGGATCCATAACAAATCAAAGACAGAGTCCTAATTAAAAAGCGAAGGCCAATTTTTTAAAACCAAAACTCAACAATTTATTTACAAGAAAAAAAATTAACATTTAACCAGTGCAACATATACAATTAAATCCCGTGTAGATTTACAACGTACGGAGCCTTAAAAACTCACGTCCACATCGGGAGCATTCTAACCAGCGTCTCTCTCCCAGAGAGGGGGTCGACAATCGTTGGTGACAGTTTCTTCGTAACGCCGAACTTTATCGCCCGCCGAATGTCACTCGCATGAAGCTATCTCTAAGAGAAGACAGCTTTATGACGGGGGTGAAATCATTTTCTGTTTTCCAAACAGTTACCCGCACCACTTGTTAGGGAAACCGCCCGATAAACACACAGCTGTGTTTTGTGCACTCTGTGAGGTTTTGGGGGAAAATAACCCCATACTGGTAGTACGCTACAGTAGGTAGTGTGCATAGATGAAGTATTTACTTACTATTAGACTGATCATAGAACACCATGAGCACATCAGATGTGACGCTGAAATGAGCGCCTTACGTAGATAAGGGAAATTACAATTAAAAGTGTATTACAAATGACACATTTTTTTAAATTTAAAAGTTCAGTCGAGCAATAAAATTACATGTAAACAAAGAAGCGAACGCGCCCCCATTTTCCATAGACTTTACATGGTAACTTTGTCGATCCGCCACGCCCGAACCCTGGCCCCAATCACATTTTTCTCTTTGACTGACACATCGACACGATGAGATCAAAATAAGATGAGACCTTTATTTTGATACCCCAACCATGTTTTTACGTTCATCCGTCCTCTCAAAATAGTTCTCCCTATAAAAGACCTTTTAGAAATAATGCAGAGATAATTCCATGTTGCAATTATGATTTTGATCGACAAAACTGTTGCTCAAACATATCGGTTAATAGGATTTATAAGCTTTACTTTATAAGGGAATGATAAAATTTGATAGAACTTAATGCATTTTTACATTGTTTAGAGGTGCTATGTTTCATGGGCATTGCTTTCAAAATATCAAAATGAGACATCTTAAAGGCGAACAATTAAACCCGAATTGAAATTTTTGGCTTAGCTGTAAATAAAACCCAAAATCTGCGAACCTACGTGATCAGAATTGCACTGCTAATATGATAGATTTTTAATATTGTTCGTACGAAGTGGAGTAATATAATCGAGCCATTTAGTACAATATTTGGCTGCTGCATTTATTAAAAGGAACAAAAAGTATCTAGTCCAGTCAACGAATGGTTCTAGGTGGAAAGCCATAGGGCGGAAGAACTGACTTCAGGACTTTGTTTGGACTAGTTAGGAGATAAACATACTAAAAGTCTCCGGTCCTAGGGGGGGAGCAAGGGGGGGGGGGGGGGGGGGGGCCTAAGAAGGTCCCGTTTTCTGGTTTTTCCCTTATAACTCGAAAACGATTGATCCTACAAAAAAAAGTTTCATACAAAAAATAAATCTGACAAAATTTCCTACAAAAAAACATACATAAAGTTTATTCTTATCTTCAATAGTTTCTGAGAAATGAGCGGGAGAAAATCGCTAATTTATGAAAAAATGAATTTTGCCCCCCTTTATTCGATAAACTTTGCCTCTGGAATTCTTTACCGTCGATTTGAGAGACAAACCTTGGGATTGAACTTGTACAGCATTAAATCTCCTTCAAAACGAATATATTATTTAATGTTTTCCCTTCATCTGTTCAAAAATTGGAGCAATTTTGCGATTTCTTACAAATTTTGAAAAATAAGCCTCAAAGCTACAGTTTACAATTTTTGACATTTAAACCACTGGTTTAAACGCTGTGTAAAGTGCAATACCTTCGTAACACCTCGGGAAGAAAGGTTTAGTGTAATAAAAACAGGTACATAATTACATTAAATTAATATAATGTAAATTTAAGATAATTTTAAAAAATTTATGTTACAGTACACAAAAAATTGGTAATGTAAATTTGGTGAAATAACTTTAATCGCAACAATTTTAAAAAAGAAAATTATGTTGAAAATGTAATTAAGTTACTTTCTGTCGCTTTGGATGAGAGGGTCCAGGGATTTCCTCTGGTGGGTCGTCTTTTACTGAGAATGGCTCCTCCCAATCTTCCATTTCTGTAGTGAAGGGCAGGGTTTCGGTTTCTTCCTTGTCCTCAACTTCACAATCAAAAACGGGGATACCGTTAGTACAATGCCCATGACAGTTATGGCAAACAGTAGAGCAGTTCATCGATGCTCTTCTGCACCCACATTTGCTACTGGTACAACCTTTAGTGCACCGGCAAAATATCATATTCAGGATATCATCTGGTGCGGGTGGGTCCTTCGCTGGTATTGGATAGAGATGATTCCCTTTCCGTTCCCACCCCCACTCTTCAGGAGGAAGCTCTTTTCCTAACCACAGTTGGACCTGGTAGTAACATCGATACAAATGTTGCGAATCTGCTCCCTGAGTTGACAGAAGAGAGGAAATGTCTGGTTTGATATTTGAAACTGACTTGATAAATGTGTCGTATCGTAAGCGCTTAAGAGAGGTCTCGTTTGACTTAGCACCGTACCATCTTAAAAGAAACACAGTTCCCTGTTCTACAATCTTAGTGGGTGGCGAGGACGGGTTGGAGAATACTGCAGAGGCTTCTTGAATAAGGTGTTTCAGATATAGCTTACAGAATCCAACTTTGCTCTTTCTGAAAGCAGCAGAAGTTGTATCACAGCCAGTTAAGGCATGAAGAAACAGTATATTTCGCAGCTCCAGCAGTTGCAACTCTTGTGTGGAGTAAGTAGTGGTTGGAACTTTTCCACGGCCAGGTTTTATTAAAATGATATCTTTATCAGGTGTGGTTATGGCCATTAGGAGAACTGCTAAGTCTACATCTTCTCCAACGACAGCAACAAAAGAATTATATTTGATTTCTCAATCGCGGTTCTCACAATCAAGGAGTCAGCATCACTTGGTGTTTCTTGCGTGTTAATTCCACCAGTCTCAAGTTGATATTTAAGCATGGATCGATGGTCTCATTTTGTTGTTCTTGTTGGAGAGAAACTGGTCTTGTTTGGCGTTAATTATTGTATCCAAATTGAAAACAATATCAGCGGGAATGTTTATACGGTACCGCCGTTCTTGTTCTGCTGTCTTCGTGCTATTGGTTGAGTTGGAGTATCCATCAAAGACAACTGTACAGCTCTTTCCAAGGTAGTGGCTCTTGATAAATTTCACGTCAGATTGACAAATTGTGAAAATTGTTGCTGATCTTGGCCAAATCACTTTGTGCAACAGGAATCCTCCATCAACAAAAAAAAAGGCGAGAAACTACATGTTTACCCCATTCATCATTTGCTGTAAACCAACATCCATACACTTGATTTTGAAGGTATCTATGTCTCGAACATTGTATACTACCTTCCGCTTCTTTAAGCACTTTTTCCCTTCATTTTTTACAGATACCGTACAGAACAAGCACTGAGTCTTAAAGTCAAATGTAGGTTTTGTTGACCTCAAACTTACTTTTTCTTCAGGTTCTGATGAAATTGATGAAGCTTTCTTCTTATCAGCCGTGATGGTGCTGGCTCTAGTGTACCTCTTCCTGCATGAGGTGTGAACTTTGAGGGAATTCACACCAAGTAGCTGAGAACTCTTACTATCATTTCTTTCTCTGCTGCCTTGTATCAGTGAAGATATACCCTTTTCAGCCAATATGGACACATCACCATTCGATTCATCCATGTATCCATCACAAATCAAACACTTCTCAGTTATGACGAATGACGATGCACGACAATAAATAAAATTTAAATATTTTAAACAACTGACTCGACACGTCTTTGGAAACTGAATGAGGGTAGATTCCTGAACTGAAGGAGATAAAATTCCTGGTAGTTGACCTTATGTATTATTCCTACCCACGTGTGAGATACTAAGAACCCCTCCCAATTTTCTTGGAAGTTATTGTTTTTGAAAGATGAAATCGGTTGTTTCCACCAATGCGCGACTGCTGACTCAGCAGGTATTTGCACCTGGCGGCATTCCCTGCGCTTGTTAACCCCCACAATAGCTCTATTATCCCCCAAAGAAGAACGATGTTTTTATTGCACAACAAAACAAAACAGGAAAACGAACTAAACATGTCGAAAATGTTGTTCATATATATGCAAAGAGCATAATTCAGTAGGTATGTTTTAATAAAAGAACGTAATCTGCGTGTATTATGAAGAGCACGTGTTCATGTTAGGTACTATTTGCATTAATCCCCCTCCCCCTCCCCCTCCTTCCAATCACCTTAAGAATAGAAGTACAAAACACAATTACGAGAGGTTTCATGTCCACATACAAAGAATTTTTGTGGATGGCAAATGGGAAAAAGTGCAAACTACAGCTCTGAGGCTTATTTTTCGAAATTTATAAGAAATCGAAAAATTGCTCTAATTTTTGAACAGATGAAGGTAAAACATTAAATAATATATTCGTTTTGAAGGAGATTTAATGCTGTACAAGTTCAATCCCAAGGTTTGTCTCTCAAATCGACGGTAAAGAATTCCAGAGGCAAAGTTTACCGAAAAAAGGGGGGCAAAATTCATTTTTTCATAAATTAGCTATTTTCTCCGGCTCATTTCTCAGAAACTATTGAAGATAAGAATAAACTTTATGTATGTTTTTTGTAGGAAATTTTGTCAGCTTTATTTTTTGTATAAGACTTTTTTCTTGTAAGATCAATCGTTTTCGAGTTATAAGGGAAAAACCAAAAAACGGGACCTTCCTAGGCCCCCCTCCCCCCTTGCTTCCCCCCTAGGACCGGAGACTTTTAGTATGTTTATCTCCTAACTAGTCCAAACAAAGTTCTGAAGTCAATTCTTCTGCCCTATGACTTTCCACCTAGACCCCTCTTTTGAGCATTCATTGACTGGACTAATCGTGCAGCACGTAGAAAGAATTAATTAATTTTGCTATTGTAAAAATTCGAAAACATTGCATTCAAATGAATAGTATTCTTACTATAGGTTGTTTCAAGGGAAATAAAACATTTTACAGTAAACAATAAGTGTTTTTCTATAACAAGGTTAAAAAAAATAGGAAGAAAAAGTTTAAAAACGCCCGGTGATGTAGTGGTTAAAAGCTTCAATCTGTCACACCACAGGTCCAGGTTACGACCCTGTGACTGGTCAAGGCCGGCTCAGCCTTTCATTCCTTGAGTGGGTCGATAAATTGAGGACCAAGCATGCTTCGGAACTAACTCTGGGGGTCTCGCGGCAGAATGACCACCTGCCCGAGACATATTCTGTATGGCACCCCAAACCCTCGGTCAAGAAAGCGGAGATGGGCACCACCTTCCTAGGTCCACCATGGACTGTTGTACCACTGGTTAGTTTTAAAAATTAAAAAAGGATTGTTTATTTTTTTCATCTAATTTATTCAATTCTTGTAGGGAAAAGGAGGTGAAAAAAGGGTCTCCTTTTACAGTTGAATTCATTCATACAATCAGCTAATACTTTACAAAAATAGTAAGAAAATATTAAGCATTAACCCTGTTTTCCCAGCTATCTTGGAGAATTCAGGCTCCAGTTCATTCATAAACTTCAATTCGAAGCATTTAACTACTACCTGTTCTTTGTTAAACCAGGTGATACGCAAGAATTTTTCCTTAACCCATTGGTGTGTAGCCATCTGGTTTCGTCGTCGAATTCATTCATAAAATTCGTCATAACACTAAACGCGGTGTTCCTGTTACACCCATTTATCGTATGGCGTCTAATGCTCTACATAAATTTGACGTTAAGGTGACGAGCCGAGTTCGCAAAAAAAGCAGGTTGAAGAAAACGTAACAGGAACTCAAATGACAAATTGAAATTGTTATAACTTCGCTCGCTCCGGCTTTCGTTAAAAAACTAGAGTAGTAAAACTTAACTTATTATTAACCTTGAACTATTCCATTGATAGATCAAGATTTTTTTATGGCTTCAACTTAAATCTCACTTTTTCGAACAATTGCCCCTCTTTTACGAATTTCCGATTTCCCTCCCTCTGTTAGTCTTTAATAGACGTGAAAAGTCCCGATAAAAGGCCATAGTAACATTTACGGCTAATAGAGATTCATAAAAAAGGTTATGATCACTCAGATGATAAAAGAGATTATCGTGCCAAACAAAAAAATAGAACCTTGCGAGGAAACGTTCGACACGGCTACTAAAATTTGCCACTCCCTCTGGCGGTGAGACGATGAACGCGGCCAATCGAGACTAGGGTTACTTTTCTGATCACCTGCCTAAGAACAGTAGAAGATCGCCACTCTAACTTTCATCACCATCACCAATTTAACACACAACAGTGATGGGTCTGGACATGATACGCCCAGGCTAGTATTTCGATTGTATTAGTTAAGAGAATCAGACTCCATGCATCTGTCAAATACTAAATTATTCTAATTTTGGACTCGAATATATATTTGGATAGATTTTTTTTTCGAATAAAAAATGTAAGTAAAAATCTTCAATGAAAATCTAATTTAAATGTTCACTAATATTATCTAAGGGATAATTTTGAAAAATCAAAGGATAAATTGAAATATCTAATGTCATAAATCCAAGGGATAAAGAAATTCGATTATCTTCTTTCATTAGCCTTTCAAGAAATATTCCTAAAAATTAAAATTTTTGCTTTATATCATCAGACATTTATTAATACTCTCACAAATGAACTGACAAAATGCATCAAAAATGTAGTCCGTAATTTTTATTTTCTGTTAAAATATCCAAAGTTTCATAGGAACAACCTTGTTAAATGAAAACTTCAAGCACACATAGAAGTTTTTTAACTATATAAAAATGATGGACCATTTTCTTTGCAAAATAATACCTTGACACGAATTTATCCAGTTATTAATGTTGCTTCTCAATTTCTATTTTATATTTTTATACATTAGTTTAGGATTTTACACAGTTTGTTAACAAGCTCTGACTTCATGATTTGTTTAATCTCATTCTATGTCGAAATTTTACAAAAGTCAAACCTGCATTAGCTTCTAGCAAACTGATAAATATATATTTTTAAAATTTGTTCCTATATTAGATCTGAATACAGACTCGAGAATCTCTGTCGTTCAAGAATACCGTAATTAAATAGCTTCCTTGCTGGATTAGA
This sequence comes from Dolomedes plantarius, assembly GCA_907164885.2. Taxonomy (NCBI): domain Eukaryota; kingdom Metazoa; phylum Arthropoda; class Arachnida; order Araneae; family Dolomedidae; genus Dolomedes; species Dolomedes plantarius. The sequence continues at coordinate 39,279,920 of OU015494.1, read as the reverse complement.
AAGAAAAGTAACTGATAGATTTAACTAGACTGTTCATTGATATACAGGCGTAATTCATAACTCAAAGTTATAATATCTTCAATGACGTGTGATAATTACACTGAAGTTACTTCGGAGCATTCAAAAAAATCTCCTCTTAAATTAATGAGGCCCAACAGTTAGTTTAATTGAATTTTAAAACAGTACATGCATGTAAAAAAAAAATTTAACCGGGGAGCCAAAAATTATTTTTCAAAAATAAGCAATTCACTCATCCGATCTCGCGAGTACGAAAGTTTTACAATCCTTAGATATCATCTCTGAACATATATTTTTTCTCAGCTTGGCAATATGCGCTTTAAGATATCAGTATATATATATAATAGTATAATGTTGCATATTAATGCTTAATGTAAACAATTTATTTATTATAATAATCCTTATTTAATAGCATATTATAATTTGTATATATATATATATATATATATATATATATATATATATATATATATATATATATATATATATATACAGAGGCTGTTCGCACATTTTTTAGACGATTTTGGTAAGCGGTAATACTATGTTTTTAAAAGTCAAAATTATCGTCTGCGGCTTGAAAGTTTTGTTTTTATTCAAAATGGCGTTTTTAACAAAGCAGTGGTTCGAAGGCTACATTTATGCTCTTTCCGAAGAGAAATATGCATACTCCGTTATCCAAAAACGATGTGAGAGTCATGGTTTTGTGATATCTAAAGCGTCGATAGGCAATATCGTCAACAAGAAAGAAAAAACGTCAAATTGGAGCCTCAAGTGGGACAAAAATTCCAATCAAGTATCCAAGGAAAAAACGGACATCTTCGACTATTGCAAAGGTACGTTGTTTAATGTTAAAAGAAAATCCCCCGAGTCAAAGGACAGTTGCAAAATCATTAAAATGCTCGGTGTCCACTGTAAACAAAATGATAAACGTTGATTTAAATCTTAAGAAAGCGAAAAAACGCAATGAGCATCGTCTTCTTCCAAATCATATCGCTGAACGCAGGACACGCTGCAGAATTCTATATGAGAAACACTTATCCAAAGAAAAATGGAAAACAATTGTCACAATAGATGAATCATGGGTGTATTTAAATGATTGCAACAAAAAAAGAGCATTTATTACCATAAAAGGGGAGAAAAAAATTTAAGTACATGGTTCAAAGAATCGAAAGAAAGTTTTTCTAAGGGATTCATGATTGTTGCTGGTTTTTCTTATAATGACAAGTTAAAAATAAAGAGAGTGGAAAAATAACAAGATTAACTCCAAATACTATCAGGAACATATTTTATCGCCAATTTTTCTGAATGAAATACCATCGCTTTACCCACAGGGCCATCAATCTGTGAGACTCCATCAGGACAAAGCTAGCAGTCACACATCAAAATCCACTGTAAATTTCCTAAAAGAAATGGAACAAAAAACTGGTATCAAGGCCCATACCCTTCACTGATATCCCTGCTAAATCTCCCGATGTATCACCTATGGATTTTTGTGCTTTCGGACTTTTAAAATCTGCATTATCCAAACGTCGTCCCAAAACCCTTACAGGACTCTGGAAAGCTGTTCAGGAGGAATGGGATAGAATACCTCTTCTGACACTTCAAAAGGCATTATTATCCTGGAAATTGCGGTGTCGAAAGATAGTTCAGAATAAGGGATGTCAAATAGAACATTTAAAACACAAGAAATTTTATGTAATTTAGTTTTGTGAATACAATATACATCGCCTAAAAAATGTGTGAACAGCCTCTGTATATATTAGACAGTACCGGCATATATATATATACATACACACACACACACATATATATATATATATATATATATATATTTAGACAGTATCGGCACAGCTGAAGAAGAGATACTGTCAAAAACCTTTGTCTTATATATATATATATATACATATATATATATATATATATATAACTTTGTCTTTTATATATATATATATATATAATATGCATAAAAAGGTTAGATGTTGGTTTATACAGTCAAGACAATACTTTAAAAATTGCATTTCAATTTTTAAAAAGAGCCCATATAAACGAAGACATTTGATGGTATCTTGCCCGTTTACCGTTCTGTCAAACCGCAAAAAATTATATATTTTAATCTGCCATTGATTTTTTTTCGGGGACCTCCTGTTCTTCTAAATAAAATTATTCCAGAAGGAGACTATCTTTGAAATGATCGTTCTTGTTGCGCGATAAATAGCCTAAAGTGGCGCCCGACAGCGCCAGTCCACGTGCCTTACCTGTGCTCGTAAGAAATCCTTTGTTGGGACTGACCGTATAAAATTGGCCTACAAAGAGACACCCTGATCGTAAAAAAGTCGCACCGTTTAGCTAAAAAGCAAAGAAAGAGCTTTTTTTCTGCTCTCCCCAAAGTATGTTTATTGCGATGGTTGGCGGTCATCTCAGGTCGCCAATGAAGCGTATAGGTGACGTCGAGATGAGGAAAAAAAATTTTTTTCAGAAAGATTATGAATGAAATAGATGTTTGCTTTTTTCTTGTGAATATGTCGTAAGTTTTGCGGTTTCACAATGCATTCAAAATCGATTTTTTTTTTTCTGTGTAGTTCCGCAGATGGTATGACCCCGTTGGGGTAAAATGCGAGGTGTTTAAATAGTCTCCAGAAAAGTTTTATGCAAGCTTGGGTGTAATTGGATTACTAGATTGAAAATGTAATATGATTAATAGGTTGAGAAAAGACCTGGGATAAAGTTTCTTTCCTTAATATTTCACTTCTCTATAGACCTTGGTCCCAGACATAACAGAAAATGTTAATTCGATAAAGGAATATATTTTTTTAATGCATAGTATATGCATTTTTTTTTTCGTTACATTTTGAAATTATTTCTTGCACTTAAAATAACTGCTATTTGAATGAAATGGAATATTAACGTAATTTATATACCTGTGATTTATTCTTTAGGGAAATTGCATTACCAGATATCTCACTTTACGAAAAGCAAGGAAACAGTTTTACTTTCTATACTTTAGTTACTGTCAAATATTAATATAATTCAAATAGAAAGATAAGAGACTGTGTCTAAATACTATTACGAGATTTTGACTAATAATAGTATTTGAAAGATAGCATGCAAGATACTGTGCTTTTCCGACTATAAATTTGAATATATAAACCCCATCTCCATCTCTCGAAAGGAGAGAAATAAAATGATATCATGACTCTAAATTTGGCAAATAGAATAAACAACTAACTCATTTAGGATTAAAACATCAAGTTATCGAGAAAGGAAAGCGCTAAGAAAATAACATTTATCCAACGAAAATATATTTAAACTTGGGAAATACATTTCGTTTTTAAAACCACTTTCAAATCATTTTTGATACATCCTTTTTTTTTTTCGTTCATGCTTCAAAATAATAAGTTTAGCAGACCTCAAAATACAGAGAAAGGAAACTTTTCTTAAAAGAAATGAGTAAATACGGAAAAGAACAATAATTATATAAATATGTATATTTGGTTTTTAAAATCCTTAACATATATTTGTTAAAAATCATTTTCACAATATCTATAATATAATTTAAACATTTCCTTGGAAAATAATGTACTTCATCAATTGTACTACTGAAAAGGTCTGGCTTGCCCCCATCTGCTGATATATTCAATCGATCGACGGTGACACTCAAGTGACCATTATGGAACCCCCTCTCGACTTCCTTTCTGCAGGCAAAGTCGTAAAATCTTTTTGAACTGAAGAAGATCATATGGAGTGTCTTCAGGACATCTGCCTGAAACGAATTCCGAACCCAGAGATTAGGGCTGTTTGTATTCTTCCCCTAGTCAAGTTTATTTATGAGTGCAATAAGACTGGGAATTATAATAAAAATTTGACAGTTTAGTGACGCAGGAAAGGTGGGTTCTCTTTTAAACGCTGATGTCTTAGGAAAATGCGATAACATCCACATTCACAGGAAGCAGGAAACTGCTACTCAAACCAAATGAGATAACCTTCTGAAATGCTCCCATTCATCTGTGTTTTCATTGGTGGCATCCTTCACCATAACACCTTTCTACACGGAATAGGACCTCGCTATAATTTGACGAGTATAACGCTCATTGCAGTTGATATTGTTTCTTAATCATACGACAAAAATTATGCTTGAATTACATTATCATAGTCTTCAGCAGTGAGATATATTTGTATGCAACTGATTTGTTTGCATGTTACTGATGAATTAGATAAATATTCCAATTTATGAAAATTTGCATGTAAATTATGAATTAGTTAAAACGTGATTCGTTTCTCTAAAATTCCTAATTTCCACTCATAAAGTCCAGAAACACTCCAACATCGTTTCTAACTTTTTTTTTTCCCAATGCGGAGGCACTTGTCCTCAAACATTCGCCTATACTACGCCGCAATTTTACTGCCCATTTTATTGTGGGGGCACCATATAGGCGGACAGCTTTACCCCCTATGAAGGGACGACACGAACGGAGGCATTCTTCGTGGCGCGACGCCAGGATTTGATCTGAGCACCCTTATCACCGTAAACCAGCGCGCTGTACCAAAGGGCCACCACAAGCCCTCGTTTCTAACTCATAACAAGGATTTTGCCTTGTGAGCAACTGCTCTTCCATAATAACAAACAACGTACAAATCACTGGGAATGTATATGGTACTGAGAGTAGTACGATAAACCTCAGTATGGAGGTTCCTTTACTTACCTTTTTTTAAGAGAATAATCGAGATTAAAAAAAGAAGAAAAAAAGCCTTTGGAAGCCGTGAACATTTTTTAAGTTGCAGCCGAAGAACTGTCGTTTTCTTTTTTCATATTTAAATGTCATATGATAGTGATTTTCGTCTGTTTGGTTTCGTTTCGCATTGATGGTCTTCAATGCATTAGCTCTGAATCTTTAATAGTAAACCAAATGTTGAGGTGTAATGGACAGTGATGGCTCCAGTCCAGAGATTTGGGGGGGGGGGGGCAACGTTGGCTCTTAGGGTTATATATATATATATATATATATATATATATATATATATATATATATATATATATATATATATATATATATATATATATATTTATATATAAGAAATAATCATCCTCCCATTTTAAATTTAAACTCATTTAGTTTTAGGTCTAGGATTATATAATTTTAGGCTATGAAAAAAAAATTTACTGGGCATATTTTTTTTTTTTTTGGGGGGGGGCAATCGCCCTTACTCCCCCCCCCCCTGGAGCTGCCATTGGTAACGGAAAAACATTAATTTTGAAGTTAGGGAAATTAATAAGGTAGAAAAATAAGAGGAGGGTGTTATTTTTATTGAAACTGTTTTTCTCCCTGAAAAAAATTATCCATCTTTCGACGAAAGAAAATGGAATGCGTCTAATTCAGAACGAATATATTATCATCTTAAACCCTCTTTCAATATTTATCATACAGACATACTCCCCAACATTCATTCTCTACTTCCAAGCACCGAGAACAGCACTAGCTGACAGAACTGTTCAAACGGTATATTCATGACAGAGTTCTGTTGAAAGCAGTAATCACTCGACTTTTACAAAATTCTGAAAGCCATGCGGAGAGGAGAGCAAACCACAAAAAACCCTGAAGTATGAGCTGTCACAATGAGTATTTCACAGAAGGTTCTCTATCGTAAAATCAATCGTTTCACCCACTTGTTACCCGCCAATTAGCCGAGGCTGTAAAAAAATCCACACCCCTCATACCACCCATCAAGTCCACAGAATCCATCCCCCAACGTCTCCCCTCGGTGAAAGAATTCAATGCTCGCTGGAGCATTGGAAATTCTTACTTTACATATATGTATGAACTAGCTGAAAACCCGTACTTCGCTACGGAGTACATTCAAATTAAATACAACGGTCAATGTATGCAATTAATGCCAAAAAAATAAATATATATATATATATATATATATATATATATATATATATATATGTATGTATAATAAATACGACGATCAATGTATACAGCTGATGTAAAAAAAATATATATATTTATAAAAAAAATCGTAAGGGATATTTTTAAAGACAAAATAATGTAGAAGAAAATGTTCATATTAAATCTAATAGGACATACTAAAGAATATAGTACAGTTAATATAGTATAGTGTGAGGAACATATCTTTTACAATATTTTAATATTTTTTTTTTGGATAATGTCCAATCGTCTGCCGCATTAGCAAGGGAAAAAATATTTTTTTGTCTATTTCATTGTTATGGACGTGACGATAAATTTATTTAAAGTATCAGAAAAGAAATCACGTGATCAGCATTTAATAAATTAAATTATAAAAATTAATCTTTTAAAATTCACCAAAAATCAGAAAGGGAGGTAAAGATTCGAAAAAGATTTCATTTTAAAGGAATTTTTGTGATCTTTCTCGTGATATAAATTTTATAACCCTCAAATTATTATTTTAAATGCAAACTTAAAAAAAGTTGCTAAAACAGCTTAAAAATTTAATTAAAAAAATCTAAGAATAATTTTTCAAAAACCGTTTTTAGTGCACCCCTACATGATTAGAAGAATCGCCATGCAAAATTTCAGCCCTTTAGGTCCAGCGGTTTGATCTGTGCTTTGTGTGTCAGTCAGTCAGTCAATCAGTCAGTCAGTGAGTCAGTCACTTACGGAACTGTATATATATATATATATATATATATATATATATATATATATATATATATATATATATATATATATACAGTTATATGTATATATATATATATATAGATAGATAGATAGATAGGATTACATGAATCCGATTTGTTTTAAACTACATTTATTCCAAAGGCACACAGACTGTATCCTTTTTTATGTCTTTTTGATGCTTAGATTTTTATTATTAGTTTAGTTTCAAGGGTATTTATGTAAAGAACGTATTTCATTAAGGATTTACGGCAGTATCAAGTGCCCACACAAGTAGGTTAATAATATACATGAAAGTCGAAAATAAAAATTAACACAGGAAGGAAAACTAAATTGTACATCTCCACATCAATAATGCCGACATTATCACTAAACGATGAATTATTTCTGGTAGATAGAATCATAAAGATAAACACCTAAAGACCAATCCTTCGTTGAATAATAATGTCTGGTGTTACCACTGAAGTCCATTTCACTAGTTTTCTTCATTCATGAATTTTCAGTTTCAACTCTGATACACTCATGGACAAAAAAATTAGCGCACCAAGAAATAATTGCGGGATCGTAACGAAACTTGCAATGAAGGTACATGTCGGGGAGATATGCAAATGATTAGAAATGCAGCGTGATTGCGCATTACGTATAGCCGGTAGAGGGCGTTGAACATCGTACTCTGTGGAGTATAAAACATTTAACCAAAGCTTGTTTGAGTGTGCTGAATCATTTACAAAGGAAGAGCTGAGATAGACATGCCATTACGCCGTATTCGAAGACAATATAAGCAGTCGTCGCAGTTTGAGAGGGGGAGAATCGTCGGGATGATGAAAGCTGGGTGGTCAGCTAAGCGAGTAGCTCGTCAATTAGGACGCTCTGATTGTGTTGTGAAGAGGTGTTCGGACCAGTGGACCCGAGAGATGTCATGTACACGAAGACCAGGTTCAGGACGCCCTCGACAGACCAGTCGTCGAGAAGACCGCCACATCGTAAGAAATGCACGCGTACATCCAACTGCTTCATCGGCCGCCATCCAGGCACAGGTAGCACCTTCACTAGGGGCCTCTGTGTCTTCTCGAACCATACGAAGGCGCCTGGATGAAGGACAGTTGGTATCGCGGCGCCCATTACGTGTGCTGCCCTTGACGCCCACCCATCGACGCCTCCGTTTGGAGTTTTGCCGCGCACGAGGAAACTGGACTGCAGCGGAATGGAACCAGGTCGTCTTTTGCGACGAATCCAGATTCAATCTCGGCAGTGATGACAATCGTGTTCGTGTGTGGAGAGCCCGTGGTGAACGCTTCAATCCTGCCTTTGCTGTACAGCGACACATCGCTCCCACAGCTGGTGTGATGGTATGGGGTGCCATTGCCTACAATACACGGTCACCCCTAGTATTGTTCCGTGGGACCATGACAGCCCAGTGGTATGTTCATGAAATCCTGCAACCACTTGTGTTGCCACTCATGCAACGGCTCCCAGGAGCCATTTTTCAACAAGACAATGCTCGTCCTCATACGGCAAGGGTGTCACAAGACTGTCTCCGCACTGTTACTATCCTTCCTTGGCCTGCCCGATCCCCAGATTTGTCTCCAATCGAGCATATCTGGGATCATTTGGGACGACGAGTTGGGCATCCCACGAGTTTGAACGAACTAGAGGCAAGGTTACAGCAAATATGGAACGAAATGTCTCAAGACATCATACAGAACTTGTATGACTCAATGCCCGATCGTATCGCATCGTGCATTCGCGCTAGAGGGGGTCCAACGGAGTATTAACTCCTCCGTTCTTTTGCCTTTTTCTCTGAAATAAATTATCCTTTTTCTTTGATTTTCTTATCATTTACTTATATCAAAGTAGTCATTACGTATGTAAAATTTCGTTTCATTTTGACAACTCCTTCTTGGTGCGCTAATTTTTTTGTCCATGAGTGTATATTGGAGATTGCCCCGATTTGAACCTCTCCAAAAAGGTATTTTCTCTTCTATAAGCTTTGTGTTTGGATTAAAAGTTTTTGATTTAGATTTTTATTTCAGATTTCTGCAATTTTTGTCTACTTATTTTTCAATAATTAAAATTATTTTAAAACTTATAAAGATTGCTCAAACACACGAATAAAAATTCGGTCCGATGAGAGCAAAATAATAATAGTATCTTAAGCTTATTGGAAAATCCATACTGAGGAAAACGGCAGCAGACATAAAGTACAATATGGTTTAATAATATATGAATACTCTCTGGGGCGAAAAATGAAATTTCACAGTCCTCTAGCACAGGGAGGGCTATAGTTCACTTTAGCCGAATGCTGTATTTTGAACAAATGACGAATAGTTTATTAAACTTTCTCAGCTTTAATTAGATGGCTAAGATGCATGGAGATTTATTGTCATCGATCAATTTCTGTGAAAATGATATTTCGTTGAAAAAAGTGTTTCAAACAGAATATTAAAAAAAAGTGCGTTTAATTTATTATTTACCAACTCTTTAGACACGAAAAAACAATAGGGTTCTAGCTAATAGTTAGAATTTATAGGCCACAATTGTCGCCACGTTTGTGAATTCGTTTAATTTTTTTTTATACGACAGACAGGTTGATGAAAATAGTTGAGGAATCAGTCTAAGAGCAAAGCATATTTTTTCACATCACAAGGATGCGGAACTAGAAAAAATTAACATTTTTATATAAAAAAAAGCAGGGATATTCTGTTTAAAAAAAGACACATGATGACGTAACTTCTTACTGAATGTGTGGGAAACAATAAAACAATTAATTTATTTTTCAGATTTCGTTATAAGCCATATGTTTGTTAGTAGCATTTCACCTAAGAAGAAGAAAAAAAAATCTTTATATGAGGATGTTGAGAAACTTCCTTTCTCCCAGAAGTGTGTATGAAAGGGAAATTATAATATTTCCACGTACACACTCATATGTACACACACACATTTTGGGTCGGTAAGCCAATTAGAGAATCTAAATTTCGTCGTCAGGTGATATCAAATGTGAACAAACATCGAAACACTTCGGAAAATATATTTTTTTTAATTTTTAATTACGAGTGATGTCTGCTTATGTAACGAAAGAAAGATGGATCAAGTAATCATATTGCCTTCATAGAATGCGGAACTTTCGGTTATGTTATGCCAACCAAACACACACTTCCTGTGTTGACACTCTTGGTAACGCGAAAAGAGTTAATCTCTGTTTCGAAAAGAAAAAAAAAAGTAGAGAGAGAGAGATCCGTGAAAAGTTGAAAGATGAACTAGCCATGCTAGCAGGTACTGGATCGTTGTAACGTTTAGCACGTTGACTCTCAGAATGAACAGTGCTTTTGAGTTCTCAACCCTTAAAATTCCATTGTTTGACACGTCTATTTCCAATATAATATTCTGTCAATGCGAAAGTTTTGGCAAAGGGATGCACTTGCTTTAAGTGAATTTATTCAGAAAAGCAGAAAACGGGATGCTTTGGGCAAGAAGAATCACGTAGGGGCCTGGTGGCCCGGTTGGCAAGAACAGCGGGCTGGTGATCTGAACATCTCTGGCTCGATGCTCGCCGCTGACAAATTCACCGCCGTGTACGCTAATGGCGGCTGGTGCACGTAAAATCTGTCGTGGCTTCAATGTCCTCCAAGTTCTCAAAAAATTTACCTCTGGGGATGCGGGGTCAAGTGTACCGGTCTCGTCACTTGACTCGGTTCAAAATTACGGGGCCGGACCCTCAGCCATGTCAGACTCCGACACTTGTGGTGCTGAGTTAAAACCGGAGCCGTATCTTCGAGCCCAATAGCCTATATTGGCCTTGATCTGATCCTGCTGTCGTTCAAGGGGCATAAGCCACAACACACAGAATCACGTTAAATAGTCGATAGCCCGTTATCTCTGTTAAAACAGTAAAATGTGCGATGTCTTGTAAACAGGAGACATTCATTTAAAAAATCATACGATTTCAGCGCTACTTATATACACTGCTGGCCACTGTAAATGCAACACCCTGAAGGAAACATGCAAATAACATGAAATTTACAACATGCATTAGCGGAGGTAAGATATGCAAATGATTAGAATTTCAGCGCAGACGCACATCACGCGCGCCTGTGGCGCCACTTCAAAGCGCTATTTAAGGCTTGGAGATTTCGACGATTTCAAGTTCGGCAATTGTGTTTTTCTTGTGGTTTTTTTCAAAAAAAAAACGATCAATTATGCCTCGTCGAAAACAGCGATCATCTTTTGATCAAGTATCCGAGTTCGACAGAGGAAGGATAGTGGCCTACCGAGATTGTGGATTATCTTTCAGGGAAATCGGTAGTCGTGTTGGACGAAACCAAACAACTGTAATGCGGATATGTGATTGTTGGATGCAGGAGGGTACGACGGACCGGCGTGTTCGATCGCATCCACCTCAGCGCACCACTTCACGTGATGACTGGCAAATTGTGCGCATGGCAGTGACGGATCGCTCAGTCACATCACGAACCATAGCACAGCACATGCAGTCTGTAACGCATCATCCAGTGTCTGCGCGTACCATTCGACGCCGTTTACAGCAGAGTGGTCTGTCCGCAAGACGTCCATTGCTTTGTCTACCCTTGACGCAGAACCACAGACGTCTCCGCCGCCAATGGTGCGATGACAGAAGGATGTGGACGACAGAATGGAATGAAATTGTCTTTACTGACGAGTCACGCTTCTGTCTGCAACACCACGATGGTCGCATTCGAGTCTGGAGACACCGTGAAGAGAAGATGCTGAATAGCTGCGTTATGCACCGCCACACTGGTCCTGCACCGGGTATTATGGTATGGGGCGGTATTGGATATCACTCTCGCACACCTCTAGTACGCATTGCCGGTACTTTAAACAGCCAGCGCTACATCTCCGAGGTGTTGGAGCCAGTTGTCCTTCCTTACCTTCAGGGCTTGCCCACAGCCATATTTCAACAGGATAATGCGCGACCACACCTGGCACGCATTGTCCAACGGTTCTTCGTCAATCGCCAGATTGAATTGCTTCCCTGGCCGCCTCGCTCTCCGGATCTTTCGCCGATAGAAAACATGTGGTCCATGGTTGCTCTACGATTGACCCAGATTCCATCCCCAGCTGCCACAGCAGATCAACTTTGGCAACGTGTGGAAGCTGCTTGGTAGGCTGTACCCCAAGAACTCATCCAAAGTCTCTTTGAATCAATGCCGAGGCGTGTGGCAGCGGTGATCTCCAACAATGGCGGCTACTCTGGCTACTGATTTTGGCACGAACCACACTTCACAGAAGTCTATAAATTTAATCATTTGATACTTGGTCAACATGTTATCTACAAAATAAATTTTGTTGTGATATCTCTTGTCTTTCTTGGTGTTGCAATTTGGGTGGCCAGCAGTGTATTTCTCTCTACCTATCCTTATGTCGGTCATATATCTGCTTACTTGTGATTTATAGGTCCTAATATATTTCATCCACGTTAAATCAGTAGTGTCAAAGATACTTTCTGATTGGTTCTAACTGACTTTCTAAACAAGCATTACATGATATGGATCAGTCTCAAAGTGAAGTAAAAACAATACTTATTAGTGCCGTTTACATGTGCCCAAAAACCCGGGTAAAAGCAGGGTCGTTTCTTACTTTTTCCCTACGATAGGGAAAAATGCAGGGTGGATTTTCGACCCTGCTTCGACCCAGGATAAAACCCGCTAATTACCCATGATGCATTTCGAAGCTGGGAGTAAATAACATGGCGGATTTGAACTTGTGTGAATCCATGAAAATGCAGCTAAATGATCGATGGAAGGATCTGGAACCCCTTAACGATCGCATAATTTTCAAGAAAACAGTAGAAAAGTGCCTATTTTTTCCCGGAGGATTTCATTTATTTCTTGATCTGAACCATCCCCAATTACATTATAAATAGAATGGTACTGCCATCTGGTATGTAAAATAAGAAATAAAATTTCATTTCAATAAAATTTCAGTAACATTTTCATTTAAAGTGTTATGGTAAAATTAATAAATTTAATAAGTATAATCAATAATTAAACGTAACATTAAAATTTATTTATCAATTAATTATTTTAGAATTCACAGATAAAAATTTATTTATATCTATTTATGATTTTTTTATTTATACATGACTAAAAATTACTGAAACAAAATTGAAATCAAAATTACATTTTGATTTTATAAAAGGATTTATTAAAACAATAAGTATCTTACAATTAATCTTATAATTTAAAAAAAAATGCACCTATCGATTGGAAAATTTTCTTTCCAGTCTTTATTACTTCAGGAATTTAAAATAATTTCTTCTCACCAAACAGAGCTTCGTAATTTTGCCCACATTCTTTGTTGTGGAAAAACTAAATTTAGCGATGAAGCCATAGATCGTACGATTATATCTAATATCCGCATCAATCTTCTAGTTCTTATATTCCTTTTTTCCTATCTATTTTCTAAATTTATTTTTAAAAACAACAGTAAACAATCGTAAACGTTCTATAATTATCAACAGCGACTGACATATACTGCATTTAAATAACAAATAGACGCAGACGTAATTGTGTTTTAGAAGAGGAGTGCATTGGTCGTGTCGACTTTATCTCCTGTAAGCAAGATATATGTAATCAAGGTGGGAGTGCTCAGTAGTTAAAATTTTAAGTAATGAATTAAAATATTAAGGTAAGAATAACGCGGGTAAAAGAAAAAAAATTAATAGTAAAGTTAAATTAAAACAAAAAAGTTAATTTTAACAGAAAAAATATAGACTTACAAGTTAAGAAAATTTAGAAGAAAAATTAGATAAGAATAATAATCCACGGAAAACAAAAAAGTAATAATATTAAGAGGTCCAGAAAAACAGATATCATAAGAATACAAAAAATATTTTTGTAAGTTTTTCAATCTTTTTGGATTTTTAAAGTTTTTATGATTTTTTTGTTGTTGTTATTTTTAAAATTTAAGAATTCGAGGTCAAAAGAACAGCAATTGGGAAAAAAAAGGCCTTCCCCAGGACCATACACTTCGTAACGAGATAAATGCGGAGTTCGAAGATGGAAAGCTAAAAATAGCAATACAGTGAATTCGGAAAAGTATGACACCGGCTGGGATCGAACCCATAACGTGATTTACAAGGAATGATGGTGTATGAGGATCACTTCCGCCGAATCATGTGACGGCCTTTACTTCCGGTAAGACGGGTAAAAGCAGGGTGAAAATGTGGTCCCATGTAAACGGGCTTCGAAGGTTTTCCCTATTAGCGGGTAAATCCCGGGTATTATTGTTGTCCATGTAAACGCAGCTATTATTAAAGCACATAATATCATTTTAGGGAATAATGTCTGTAGTGTCAGAAAAAAAACAAAAGCATGATGTGTTATGCAATTATAAACAGAAACAAACAAAAGACATAAAAGCTTGTGAATAATATCTAGGCCAAATATACCATTTCTTTCGCTTTATAATCAACCGTCGCACAGTGGAGTATTTGACGCAAAAACCTGGCCAAAAGTGTAAAAATTAAAAATTGCGCAATAATTGTAAAAAGTATATTTTATCATTTCTGACAAACTGCTGAGTGAATAACATCATTTCCAGCAGCATAAGTAACATTCAGCAGTTCCTAGCCTCAGTTGAAGAACAGATTTCTTTGCGAATGGACGTGTCATTGGATTGCGTGTCAGCTTTGTTGTTAGTTTAAATCTATATTTTTATGGCGTTAAGAATTAACGTTTTGAAATTGAATCAGGTTTACGTGTTAAAATAGGGTAACAGCTTTGTTTTAAAATATATAATAATTTATTTAGTTTTATTATTAACATATTAAAAAAAGTTGAAAACTTGAAAAAGGTTTTTTTAAAAATCAATTTAGCTGTAATTTAAGTTTCTTAAAGCTTTATGAAGGTGTGTCGGGGCTTGTCGGACCTAATTTCAATTATAATCGTCATGGGTATAGTACTGAGAGTCTATTTCAAAGAAAAAATGTTCCGCAAACAGCTGCCATTTTTATATAGAATTTTTTTTTCAAAGAACCCTTTTTTATTTTCATGATAATTTCTTGACGGGTATGATTTGAAAATGACTTACAACTATAGATGTAATCTGTATAAATCTTGTTAACATATAAAACTTTATTTCTTCTTAAGCCTTTGAGACAGAAAAAATAAGTTTTAAGAAATAAGAGTGATGAAGAAAATGAATTTGAAGAAGATGACGAAGGTCAGACTTCAGGAGAATCAGATTGAAAAAGTTAAGCTTCTGAAGTCACTAGAGAACTAAGATCTCTATAGTTACTAAACTTTGGTAACTATTAAATGTAATATATATATATATATATATATATATATATATGATAAAGATTGATTTATAAAGCTAATTTTATATTTAAAAATATTTTAATTTTAAATTTTTAAATTTAAAAAAAAAATTAATTTTTTTACAAAAAAGGGAGTATTTACTATTACAAAGTAAGTTAAAAGTCAAAAGCAATGGTTTTAACTTTAAAACACATGAAAAATATTTTTGGCCAGGATTTTGCTACAAATACTCCACTGTGCGTCGCTACCGTTACTGATTTATTTAGGTTTAAATTAAATTCCTACTCAGTGCGTTAATGCTACAAAGATATTTATTTGGACAGACATATTTAAAGAAATAATTTCTCTTTTCCTTTTCTGTTTTCTCCATACATACAATTGAGGTAGATTATTTGTTTCCGCTCAATATAGAATAAAGAATATGTGCATGTATCTATGTTCGTATTATACATACTATATACGTAAATAAAAAACAATTACCCCTTTAAAATTTTTGTAACTAATTTTTTTAAAATAAATTAAAAACGCTATTCTTTTTTGCTCAGGACGTAAACAAATAAAGCATTTCAGATAATATGGAACCTCTATCTACATGTGCACATCTATATCATAAACATTTCATTCAAATCAAAATATTTGCCAACATTTTTATCCAACATCTGAAAGAAAAAAAGGACTTTCAA
Source organism: Dolomedes plantarius (assembly GCA_907164885.2). NCBI lineage: Eukaryota > Metazoa > Arthropoda > Arachnida > Araneae > Dolomedidae > Dolomedes > Dolomedes plantarius. Next base: position 39,264,266 of record OU015494.1, on the reverse strand, counting down.
AATTCATGATCGTCTAACAAGATACCCTATTTCCCCCCCTTTCCCTTGAAGCATACACATATGTCTCTTTTACAAGCCCCGTCAATTTTGCCATCAAAGCAGTTTCATCTACTCCTCACTGAGCAGAGAAGATGAAATAGATCAGAAGCAAAGAACTTCTTTGGGAGTAGGGTCGTCGTTGTCATGAACTGCAGTCGCAACCTTTCAAGGCATGATCTTACTATTAATAGCTGAAGGTAAACAAATGTTAGTTTGTTAGTCAGCAAGACACGGGGACGGGCGAATCTCGCGAACCGAGCATAGCAGGATATCGCGACTGGTACCGATATACGCGGACGGCCGAGACGCGTGCACTGATGCTATGCTCAACTTTCAAAACTTTAAACTTTTTTAACTATTCAATTAAAACCACCGAACTCAATAGAAGAGGAGAGCAGAAACAGCTGACATTCCGGGTGGACCAGCTCCTTTCCATTTCGCAAATTTCCACTATTTTCATGCATGCAAAATTCATTTTTAATTTAACTTAATAATTTTTTCTACTATGCACATATACATTGATAATAAGCATCTTGCGACAGGAGTTAACGTCAATAGACCCAGGAACTCTACTCTTCAAAAGAAATTCTGCTCAGTTGCCAAAAGTAAAAATTATTAGTTGAGAACAAGTCATTTAATAATTGAAATCCAGAAATAATTTTAAAGTACCAGAAATAATTTATGTTTTAGGAAATGAGAAGTTAAAACCTTTTGAATTTTTTCTAATTGAATGAATTTATTTTTTGTCAAAAAGCAAAATTTGAAAACGGAAATTTGAAAGAATTATTTCAAAAGCCTAAAACCGAAATTTGAGAAAGAAAATTTTAAATTATTATTTACTTTTTTAAAAATTCTACGGTTTTTAATCATTAAGAAATTAAACTATTTCATTTTAAATCGAAAAAACAACACATCGGGTTGCCACTCAGCTAGTTTTTACTAAACTTTCTGGTTATAGGAATATCTGTCCATGCTTTCAACAGGGCAATTTACTGAAATACCGTGCGAGAATGTCATTTGGTCTTGAATATAAAAGCTAGTGTATTCACGGGATACTAAAAGCTGAAGTTCCGCATTTTAAGGTAGCCATTCGAAATATTCGACCTCATCATAGAAAAATCCTAGTTCCATGAACACTGCCATAATGTAAAAAAGGCGGAATGGTGCAGGATATTTAGGTAGTGATTCAAACGGAAGCTTTAGGGTGCAGCGACCAACATTTTGAGATCCAGTCAAGTGATACAACGTCACGTCATGAGAGAAATATCTTCATAGTCGAAATTTTGAGCAATCCAGTCCTTTAATCTGACATCTAATGCAACATGTTCATTTGAATACAACAATGAAAAGCGGGACCCTTCACTACATGCCATTAATTTCCAATCTGCTGTAGTTAATGACTTGCAGGCAAAAGATGCAGATCCCAATTTCTCGTTCAGGGCAGTGATACGCGCAGCTGCTTTGAATCAGAACTGGATAACCCTCTGTGAACCGCCATTGTACTAAGCGAGATAATTGAAACACTTCTTGCCTCAAAATTGAAGTCATGGACAACGTCAGATTATCTTAAGTTACGCTCATGAAATTTACATGACCCACTGGAGCATCTTTTAAGTCAGTCTTTTTACATGACATCACTTAGAGTTGATAGGTGTAAGTTGCAATATCACGGAAAAGAAGCATTTTTGCGTTAAGGGGACAGTGGACTTTCAAAATTGTGAAATTTGTCCAAAAATTCAAATTTTTTATTTCATTGAATTGTGAAACTACGGACGAGTAGGAATGTGTTGCAAAAAGAATTTTTAATTTCTGTGTTTACTTTCCTAGTTATAGGCATTTGTATTTAATTTAGATATTATGTGGTTACTAATAGCAATAACTTTAAATGTGTTTTTCTCAAAATAAAAATTTTCATGTAATACGAATATTCAAATTGCTCCAGGCACATTTCTAATTATCGTATTGCTTTGAAATTTATGTTTTATATACTTGACTGTATATCAAATAAATCTTATTGAAAAGAATTATGCTTCGTAGCTCAGAACTTCTAAATTGTGTACTTTAAAAGATGATTTATAGGTATTTTGCGTAGTAAAAAGGGTGTTTTCACTATTATTTTTTTCTCTTTATATTTTTAATGAATGCTTAAAATAAGCAATACGTTTCATTGTTAGTTTTATAAGGTATCCTGTAAATAAAAATTACCGTATTGCATGCAAAAGAAATGCGCATGGAACATTTTTAATTAGGCCAATTTTTGATATAATTAATAATTCATAAATTATTAATATTTCATCTTTAAATTTTAACCACTTTTACATATCTATGGTACTAATCACATATTCAAAATTCAAGCAAATCCATTCAAAACAAAAAAAGTTAGGTTTGTAGGTCCACTGTCCCCTTAATAGCTTGGAAGAAACCAAAACTGAAACTCATAAAATTAATGCCAAGCGGTATTTTGGAATTCAGTGTACAGTCGAACCCCGTTATAACGAACTTCAAGGGACCAAAGGTTTGGTTCGCTATATCCGGTGGTTCGCTATATCCGAACCGTTAAGAAAAATGTTCACAAAATGTATAACTCATTAGTTGCTATGTGTATTCAATAATTATGTATTAAAAAACGATAAAATCTATTAAAAATGACCATTAATGAATTAAATTGACTGAAATCGATAACATTAAACTGATACAATACTAATTAAACTAATTAAAAATGAAAGACAAATGGATATAAATTCATTTTACCTTTAATTCTTGCTCACTGTTTTGTTACAGAAATAATCGGTAATCTTCTGCTGACGTGATACCGATTTCAAAAACATTAAATGAATTTCTTTGTCCAGTACGTCAAATGACTGCAACACTCTTTCTTCCACTGTTTGTGTGGAAAAAAACTTATTAATTACACGCATTGCTGCTGTAGCATCTAAGATGGTGGGAATTTCATCATTTATGTGGTCCTCTTCATCAGCATCAGATGCAGAATCTTCGATTTCAGAATGATTCATTTTAATTTCTTCCACAATATCTTCATCAGTCGGATTTTCACATGTAATGATTTCATCATCAAATGTTTCGAACAATTGCATGTCACAATACGAGAATGAGGAAATATTGTGATTTTCTATCCACATCACGATAGGTAAATCTTCATCATCTTCTTCTTGAACATTCTTTGCTAGGCCAGCATGTCGAAAACATTTTCTAATTGTAGAATCTGTAACAAGCCGCCAAGATTTTTCGAGCATTATAAGTGCATCAAGAAGAGAAACGTCACATTTTACATTTTTATCATATCCTTCTAAAATTCATAAAATGAGCTGCTTCCTGTAATGACATTTTAGGCTTCTGATGACACCCTGGTCCATAGGCTGTACTACAGAAGTTGCAATCGGGGGAAAGAGAACAATTCTAATCGATTGTAATTGTTTATCGTTTTTGTGTGCACTACAATTGTCAAGCAGAAGTAGAATTTTCTGTTTTTTAGCTGAAAGTTCACGATCCCTCTTTCGAAGTTCTTTTTCAAACAATTCCTTAGTCATCCACGCCTTACGGTTGGCTTCATCAGAAACAGGAAGCCGTTTGATATTTTTGAAGCATCTGGGGTGTTTAGATTTTCCAATTACTAGAAGCTTATGACGTTCAGTGCCACTCATATTGGCACACACAAGAAATGTGATTCTGTCTTTCGACAATTTTCTGCCATTACATTTCTCTCCATTAAATTTTAATGTCTGGTTTGGTGTCATCTTGTAATACAGTGCAGCTTCATCAGCATTAAATATGTCATTCTCGTCATATTCACTAGAGATGTCATTCCAAATATTTTCTTTCCACGTATCGATGTTGGATGTTGAAACATCTCCCGATTCTTCGACAATTTTTCCGGAAGATATGTTGTTCCGCTTCTTGAATCTGTCTAACCATCCATTAGAACACGAAAATGGAATTCCAAATTTACTGGCAAATTCATCAGCTTTTGACTGAATCATTTGCCCAGAAATTGGTACATTTTGGCTTCTTTGAATGCTGAACCATTTTAATAAATACCACTTCTTGATGGCTTCTTCCATTTCTTGATGGTCAGCTTTTCTTAATTTTTTTTGGGAGTTCAAATTTTTCTCGAAAGCAGAAAGTATGCTTTCTCTGTTTTTCCATATTGTTCCAACTGTAGATTTCGATAAATTTTTTTTTCGGCAAATGTCAACTTGGCTACCTCCATTTTGTATTTCTCTTATGATATTTACTTTTTCTTCGATGCAGAATGCTTTACGCTTGCTCGACATGATGTACCTAATGATTTCTTAAAAGCGAATTTTTAACTTGTGATAAACACTCAAATAGGTGAATTAGATGAAATGACTTCCCTTCCACCTGCGTGTGGAAATGAATCTTCCGGCTCGACCCTGAGCTGACCTTTCCCCTTGTTCTCGGGTGCGCATATGCTATACTGTTCATGCTTTTACTTGTTCTCCTCGACCGTTTGATGAACCTTTTCCCTCCCCTTTCTCCTCTTACTGTGGTTTCGCTTACCGAATTACTGGCGGGATTACAACTGCAGAGTGGCTATCGTCATAGCGCGTTCACATTCATGTTCTCCTCAGTACTCTGCAGGGGAAACCAGTGATTTATGGGCAGCGGTCTGCAGGGCAGTCCTGCACTGATCTTGTGTCTAGTCGGTCTTTGCCGCAGAGCATCAAAGAAAAAGGAGGGACTTTGGGGGCGGGAATGAGGGATGAGAGTGAAATGAACCCTACCCGACGAGTAGGGTTACCGTGACTAATGTGATGACAGGAGTTGGGGGTACTTCCCTGCAGAATTTCTCTTTGAATGTGGATGTACCATAAAAGGGAAAGAATGCAGATGTTTCTACCTTTGAATAAACAGACTTATCGCTGATTTATTCCGTGTTTCACTAGCTGACATACATTTCCATATGAAATCAGAGTCGAAGTCATGTTTTCACAACTGCGGAAAAATAAAAAAAAATAAAATAAATCAGTCGACTGAAAAAAAAGGTTCGTTATAGCCGATTCTTAACATTTCGGAGGTTCGCTATAAAAGGGTAAATTAGCATTAAATAGAATAGGGAAACGGCGGGACCAAAAATTTCGTTCGTTATATCCGGGGGTTCGACTGTAGTCGCAAAGTTCACGAACTCCAAAAATTATGGCGTAACAAAACGAGCATGAATGATCCGGAACATTTGAATGTTCGAACCCATTTCCTTGTTTGTATATCTCAGGACCAGATTCTACTATACGAAGCATTCTTTGCGAGGTCCGGGACTTCAAAGTTTGTTACCATAAAAAATATATATTAAAGAAATTGAACGGAGATAGAATCAAAGAAGTGACAGTATAAAAGAATCTGAAATATAACAAAATTTTCTATCAAACTGGAGACCGAGAATGAAAAAAACTATCAAACAAATTATGACATAAAACCATCCTCAACAAATTTGTTTCAGAATACGCGTATGTTAAAATCCGACTTCAATGGTTTATTGGATCGATGTCAACCCCTCAGAATATGCTTAAGTCTTGGTACTTTCGTTGCGTCAGCAGAGAGAGATTTTAGTATCTTTAAGTTGAAAAACACTACACTATCTTAGGAAAGATTGAATGGATTAGACAGCACATACATTTTACAATTGTGCAAAATGTTGAATCTCTAAGGAAATTTACAAAAAATAAGCTCTTGAAGTAAGCTCGTAATTTTTTAAACAAATTAATTTGTTTTTACTCGAAAATAAAAAATACATCTATTTTTAAAAGTTTATCCTCGGTTTTAATTATTCAAAATGTTTGAATAAATGCCCTTTAATATATTTTTATGAAAATATGAAAAATAGGTCTGAGGATACTTGAAAATTTCTTTGTTAAAGGGGCCTCAGACGTGTCATTACCCCTAACTCTGTCTATTTCAGTGAGGCCTTTGTGTGAGGAAATAAAATTAAATTATGATATATCAGTGAAGATGAAGGAGGTTTGGAGAAACGATATATATAGCATTCATTATTTCGCAGCTTCGCAATACGAATATCTCAAATGTTTCGATAACGCTTATGAGCCGTTTCAAAAAGGAAGTCAACTGTAAAAGGCTCAAAGTAAAGCGACCACAAAGAAACTCTTTATTGTCTTTCGAACAGCAGTGATATTAGTTTGATAATCAGCTGTGCTGTTTGCTTGGTGCGCTTCGATCAACAGCTCTAAATGAAAGGTTTAGGGTAAAATTTTATCTGTATTTTGTTGTTCTATGTTTCCTTTCATGCATTACTCATTTAATATGCCCTTCAACAGTCAATTATAAATAAAATGTTTCATGTACATTGGAAAATCAAATAGAATTACTTAAAGCATTTTCTATAACATTTAAAATATTTCTGATTCTTGGAGCCCTCTTTAAAAAAAATTACGTCCCAAAACAACTTTTAAATGACGTATATTTTTAGTCGTCACCATTCACTGATTACGAAGATGTTGGTGATGTCCTTTTGGCTAAGTTTATTTTGGGCATTGGACTAGGTTACGCCTCGCCTCAAGATTTTCCAGCGAGAGAGAAATTCTCAATTTGAAAATGACGTCATAATGAATGACTCCTTAATGAATGACTCCAAAGTAAGAGCCGAAGTTTCTATGCATTTTATTATTCAACCAGAAAATTTACTTCAAAAAATCAACTGAAGCGTCGCAGCCTTAAAAAAAGTAAATAACCAGTGAATTAATAAAGAAGCATAAACTTATGTTAAAACATAACTGTAGCTTAAAATATCTAAAAATTACCATTATATTTACTTGATTTTGGAGCGCGCATCATCAAAAGATATATTAGAATAAACAGGAGCCAAAAGTTGATTTGTGCTCAGATAAGATCACTAAAGTAGTATAGATTTGAAATTGTAATCAATTTTTTGTCACTTCAGCCTGATGAGGGTAAGATACTTGTACTAAAGTTGGTCCCGTTGCTGGGACGGACTTTTATAATTGTTTGGAATCAGCTTTAAAGTGTAGGTCTCGGTCTATTTAGCTATCGTGAAGCTAAAGATAACCGTAGAGCGTAGAACAACCAACTAATCTAAATAAGCACTTTTCAGCTTAGTAAATTTTTACAAACACACACTCAAAAAATAACAAATTTGCAAGTCCTACAGCGTATATGGTTTCATGGAACACGTTAAAATCTCTGTAACGAAAGCAGTAGTTTTTCAACGCTATGAAATTCTATAAAATACTGCAATATGGTTCTTTGAATAGTGCACGAATATTTGAAATTCCCGTAAACCTCACCACGTATTGTGCAACCACAAGAAAATTGTATATGTTTATTTACTTAGTCTTACTACAAGCAAAATGAGTTTAAAGTTCCTTAACGGATGCCCGGAGCTAATGGTTAGAAAATATGAGGTATGAGCAACTGATACTCTCGAGCAAATGACACTACTGAGAGGAAAGTTATAAAGCATGGGCAAAAAGAACTATAAACAAACCAAGGAGTATGGAACAACCGTAGACGCAAAACGGTCTTCTTTTGCAGTCGATAGCACTTCTTTCAATAGATTCAACAGCAACCGTGCTTCTCCATAAGGAAATCCCTTTAAGGGCCTGTTCACATAGGAGTCCGTTGCGTAGCGTTAAAGTATTGAAATATATTTAAGCAATGACAAACCTCCAAAGGATTAGCAACGAAATTTTTAACGCCTATGATTGGATTATTTTCGTCTCAACGTCATCGTTCCTTTAACGCAACGCAACGGACTCCTATGTGAACAGGCCCTAACTCTACATAGTTGAATAGGAGAGCAGAAGTTTGGACTACGCAAAGACAAATCATAAAAGAAAAACTGGTAAATAAAAATTACATGTGCGCAAACGTATATGGTTATAGAAAGCGGTTTCGTGCTACGTCACACAGGGCACCTAATTCCGTTCCAATCTTCTAGAATCAAACAGCCGGAAAAGATTTTTTTTACAGATTATCTGCCTATACTTGAAAGTGAAGTAACCTCTGGCAGTGGCGTAGCGATGGGGGGGGGGGGGGGGTGGAGGGCAAGGGGGTCTATCATGCCCCGGGAGCCACTCGCAGAGGGGCGCCAAATGATCCTTTTTACTAATTTTATATATAATATTACTATATGTTTTTCGGGGAGGGAGGGGGCGCCAAAAAGGTATCGTGTCCCGGGCGCCAGTTATGCTCGCTACGTCACTGACCTCTGGCATAAAACACGCAATTTGAAATTCGCTTTTCAAAATGACGTCAAAACCGATAAAAATAATTTCGTTAGTTTTGTGGTTCAAAAAATAATTAGTAAATCATCTAACAACTAAGTTTCAATGAATGTCTTTTCAATGATAAAGATCCAACATAAAATAGGAAAAAAATACATATCTATCTTGTTGAATAGCATGACTCTTTGTCTAGTTCGAGTAGTTAAGTAATTTTTGTCGATTCCAACAGTTTGTATATTTGTCATTCTGTTACAACCGAGAAAATACTGTGGAAGCGTTTGGGCCTGTTCACATAGGAGTCCGTTGCGTTGCGTTAAGGAAAAGATGACGTTGAGACGAAAATAAACCAATCATATGCCTCCAAACGATTAGCAATGGAATTTTTAACGCCTATGATTGGTTTATTTTCGTCTCAAAGTCATCTTTTCCTTAACGCAACGCAACGCAACGGACTCCTATGTGAACAGGCCCTTTGGGTCTTTGCTGCGTACCAACTATCATGGGGCATGCGCTATTCAGCTAAATTACCTGAGTAAGAATGCACTGCAGATGAAAGGCATATGCCAGAACCTCTAGTTAATCAGCAAAACCGAGCAACTGGCGTTCCTTTTTCACGCTGTTTTTACCATCATTTCAGAGAATAGATATCTATCATAGATTTATTTCTATAAACTGATATATGTGAAGGGCGGTGTGCGGGAAATAAAAAAATAACAACTTATCAGGTAAATTGAACTCTCATGTTTTCGTTATTTATCTCATTTTGTGATTGTATACAATTTTTTTTATTCTCTATGCTTTAGCCTCCATTATATTTTTCAGTATACAGCTAAATTTTAAAATTAAGTATTAAAGACAACATTTTGAGAATATTTCTTTAAGTTACTGTAGAAAAGATGTTTTGATGACTTTTATAAGGGTGTGGCAAAAGGTCTTCAAACCGGAAAGTTGTCTGGCTTTAACTTGTAAAACTCAATTTTTACACCTTTTGGATTTATAACAAATATTGGATATTTATGGATTACTGTTACTTCGAAAGTACATTTTTTTTCATGCCCGTACATTTGACATTTCTGGAAATATAGAGTGAAAAGGATAACTTCGTTTCCTAAATTTGTAAATTTTCAAAACTTTCATCACACAGGCATTTTTTTAAATAGTAGGTTTTCTTTTTGTAAATAAAAAATGAAGTAAATTTTTGGTATTTCAGTATACATACAGTGGCTCCCAAAAGTGTTCGTACACTTACAATTTTCAATGAAATAGGGGTCTATCCATTGATTAAAATTAATATTTCAGAATGGGTATTTAATAGAAAGATCTATAATCTATTCTTAATAAAACTACATGAAATATTTTAAAAACATGGCAAAACTTTATTTTTAAGAAACCAATAATCCAAAAGTAACAAACACTTTTATCTCACAAAAGTCATCGTACACTTGTAAAAAATCTCTACATATTAGTAAATATTCTAATTTTTTGTTAAATTAATATTTAGTTGGATATCCTTTAGCATCCACAACAGCTTTTAAACGTCTGGGAATAGATTGCTTTAGTTCTTTTGTAATTTCTGCATCAATGTTCATCCATTCTTCCATCATAATTGTTTTTAGTTCTCTTTTCGTGTGAATGTCGTGTTTTCGTACTCGAACCTCCAGTTCTCTCCAAATATGTTCTATTGGGTTTAAATCTGGTGATTGAGGTGGTGTTCTCAAAACTTGTGGACAATTATAGAGACACCAGATACGAACGTTGAGAGCCGTGTGCTTAGGATCGTTATCTTGATAAAAAAAACAAAGTTGTTTCCAATACCCAAATTTTGAGTTGATAATTTTAAATATTTATATCTCTTAAAATATTTATAAAAACAGCATGATTCATTATGCCATCAATAAATACCAAATTTCCTAGTCCTGATGCTGACATGCACACACACACAAGGATACCTCCACCGGCATGCTTAACTGTTCCTACTAAGTTCTTGGGATTAAGTTCTCCATTTTTTTTCTTCTCCATACAATTATACGCCCATCAGCACCAAAAATGTTCATCGGCAAATAAGACATTATTCCAATAGGTTTGGGGCTTATTTATCATTGATAGTGCGAAGGGAAGCCTAAACTTTCTGTTTTTCTCACTCACAAAAAATTTTCTATGGCAGAACACTCCCATGTAATCCAGCTGTTCTGAGCACTCGTCAAAAAATTTCAGATGAAATTGAAATAGAAAATGTTTTATTGAATTCTGCAGAAACTTTTACAGCACTCAAATGTGAATTTTTCACAAATTTTCTAATTATAAATCTCTGATCACGTTTTGTTAACTTTGCCGAACGGCCTTTTCTTAAATTGTTTTCGATCCAATTTTCTTCTTTAAAGCGTTTTTTCACATACTGCACAGTAGAATGGAATAAATTAAGTAATTTAACAATATTCCGAACTGATTTACCACTTCTATGATGAAAAATAATCAATTTTCGAATGCTGTTTGTTGTTTCTTTACGACTACGAGCCATTTTTAAATAATAAATAGAATATTACGGAGTAGGCAAGCAAAAATTAAAGCCAAACGATATTTTAAATGCCACCACAATTCAAAAATAAAAATAAAGCGCCAGACGATAATTTTAATTATGAATTTATCCGAAAATATTTCAGTGTACGATGACTTTTGTGAGATAAAGTTTTTGTTACTTTTAGATTGCTGGTTTCTTAAAAATGAAATATTTTGAAAACATAGTAAAACTTTATGTAGTTTTGTTAAGAATAGATTATAGATCTTATTAAATACCCATTCTGAAATATTCATTTTAATTAATGGATAGACCCCTATTTCATTGAAATTCGGAAGTGGGGAGCCACTGTATGTCTGAAATTCTTTGAAACTCTTCACCGGTTTTCGCAGATTGCGTTTTTAAACGCACTTAACTTGTTCATTGACATAAAAAATTTCTTTTGGAAGAGTCATTTCATTTGGACAAGTATTTAGATGTTTCAAAAATTTCTCAAAAAGGCGAACTACTTGTTTGAAGGTGTGTAAACAATGAATGATGAAACTTCTATTTGTTTTGCGAGATAATTTTTTGCGTTTTCTATTATTGTGAGAAATGTTTCAACTGTGAAAAGTAATAGGAAGTAAAAATTCCTACCATGATATGGTAATTTTTCAAATCCTTGTGTTGTGTGGGTGATTTCAAATGCTATCCGAGTTACTTTTTGTGAGGAAGTACAGCTTGCCAATGAAGGAAGCAGCTTCATTAGTTATAAATGCCTTAATAAGTAATGGCTAACATTCTGATTTATGAATCTTTTATATCTATTTACTTAGCTAAACTTTTTAAAGACTTACCGGCTTACATTTAAAAGTGGAGATAGTTACTATAGATTTTACCAGTGGCGCACCCCGGGGGGGGGGGCAAGGGGCCCTCCTCCCCAAAGAAATAGAAATTGTATTATGAATATTTATTTTTCATTATAAACATTTTTATCCGTTCACCTCGTCCCCCCCCCCCCAAGAAAAAATCCTGGGTGCACCACTGGATTTTACAATAGGTTCCCATTCTTTTTCCCTATAAATTATGTTTTGTTAATCATCGTGAAAGGTTGGGGTGTTTTAATTATGTCTGAAGAATGAAATTTGCTTCAGTTCTATAGCCTTATCCGAGGTACTAAGTACAGCAGTCCGAGAAAAGGTTGTACTTATGAGTAAATACCAAGAAAATTCCTCTAGAGTCATAACAGATTGACTCGCATATATATGCTACAATTATCAAATATTTGAAATACTAACTGAGGGTGTTAATAGAAGAGGTTCATAAACTACATAGAAAGTGTTACTATTTTCAAAGAGACTTACTTTCGATCTACCTTTGTTGATTTTGAATTACGTCAATACATTGAAGACGTTTGAAATTCTTCATTCAACTTCTGATGTACTGTACAAGATGCTAAACTGTTTGAAAATAATCACTGAATTTTAGTTTAAGCTGTTCCTAAAATACTGTGTATATAAATTTAAAAGATTTTCAACAAAACAATGAAGCATGTTTCAGAGCTGTATATGTCTGAGGCAAGTCCGCTTTCATTGTTGGAACGAGGGTCTGAGTTTGAATTCCAGTTATTCACAATAGCGAGAAAAAGTCCTTCCAAAAATAAAATCAACTTGAATTTTTACAAAATAATTTAAAAAATTAAGCATTGATTTTTTTTTTCCAGATAAATGACCACTTTTATAGTTGAGTGTCATCTGCGTTCGATTTTTTTAAAAAAAAGCTTAATAGAATTGTATTTAAAGTTACATAGGTTTATATCTATTAAATGTCAATATTTAAAAGTACTGAAAATTCATATTTCCTCGTATAATAGGACCAATCTATTATATTGCATTTTTAGAGAGAAATCCATTTTTTCATCATAGACTTAATATGATCAATAGAATAACTTATTTACAGCTAGAATTTCCAGGAATCAGCAGATATAGTTATTCGTTGAATTTCAACATTATTATTCTTTGTACTGGTATTTATTATTTTGTATGTTTTGACAATGGAGTGGCCTGGAATAGCTAGTATTATAATAACAAGGGTTGAGTTAAAGATTTTAATTAATTTAACGTTCCAGTTGTAATGTGTAAGCTCCATTTTCTCGTGAATCAATGTTTTATATTCACCAACATAACTTTTACAAACTGAGATATTGAAATAAAGGCTAATACTTATGTTGAAATAACAGGAAATGATTTAAGCTATTGAGGATTTAATCCACGATCCTTTGTAAATAATTTCTAATATCTCGTATACTTTTTCTTTGCATCAATTATAAAATTATAGGGATCTTTTCTTACATTTATGATAGTGAAGTTTTTTTTTGTATAGTAAAAAGTTCGGAGTATCCTCAGTTTGCATTAATGCTATTATCTGCTATACTTTTTGTAGCAATTGTATTTGAATTATGTTTAGAGTTGCGTAAACACCCGGTCTTATCATGAATTTTCTCTAAAATAATCAAAATATAGGGAATTTTTTTATGAAATACACATTTGTTTCATTAGTTTGATTTGAGTAATAATTTACAAGCAATGACCCTATATGAAAGTGAGGAAAAAAAATCTTCCACAAAGCAATACACAACTGTATACCTTTTTATCTTTTCAGTGTTAAAACCTAAAATATAACTTTGTCTAAATTTAAGATCAGGAACTCATATTCTAGAAAATTGTTTTTGATAAAAGTACACAAAATGTATTAATTTCTAGTCACATTGCTTTATATTGCCGAAATAAACCGATATTTTCGATAAAGTTTCAAGCTGTATGTTTTATGACGAATTGAAAATATACTTATTCTCGTATGTGAACTTTAAATTTTCAGTCAACAGATTCTTGAGGAATTTTCACGATTCATATCGTAAATAACTGTGAAAGGTTGTCATGGCTAGGTTGAGTACTTTGTAAGCATGTTTCAATCAACTAACACAGCATAGCTTTAAATATTATGGATATTTATTTTATTATTGGCTTATTTTTAAAAAAAAATTCTTAATTTATATCACGCCAACAACCCGTAAAGCAAATATTTAAGGTTTGAGATGTAATTGGCTAAAAATTTAAATTCAGTCATTGCTTGTGGTTACATTTTATATCAATTTACATACAATTATCTGTCATTGATGCAATATAATCAATTTTACATGATAAGAAAGTTAGTGTATAAAGTTAAAGGGGTATTAAGTGCTTTAGTGATTTAATAATTTTGCCATTTTTTATTAATAGTCAGTGCTGTATGATTGTATAAGATGATGCACTTTTGCTGAAAGTTCTTGTGAAATTGGTACATTGGCAAGACTGACAATAAAAATTAACATTTCACTTCGCAATAATTATCGCATTTTTAGAGATTAAAATGCAATTTAAGATATTCCAGTCGCCATTTTCAGCATGCTTCCCTTTCAGCTATAAGTACATATATGTGGTGTATTTGACATTGATTCCACACACGATGTGCTTAACGAACAACATTTATTTAGTAATTAGTACATAGAAGTTCTCCCTCAATTTCGAACATGCATTCTATATATCATTCCAATACGGTTTGAATTAAGTAATCTTATTTGCATACAGTTAGTTACTATGCAACACCTCTCCCTCTCTATTTACAAATTTAATAAGTCTGTCGGGCGGTTTTCGGATCCTAGACGATCGTCTTGGCAAGATTGCGGGAACGTCCGGCTGAGAAGAGGGGTTATCCTGAGAGCCAACGTCTCGACATCCCTCTGTTTTAAGAGATGAGGCTATCCCTCGCCTGGGGGTTCGATATGACTCAGGAACAGGAGAGGTCGCATCAGTTGCTGAAGTCCGGATAGTCTGGATCTGATACATTCTGATACCAGTGGAGTACCCGCAATTTCAGGTGAAGATGGATGTAAGAGCCCTCTGGGTACGTAGGTATCTGGTACCTGGGTATAGAAACAAGCTGCGACGTTCTAAGGAGTATTTCCTATGCAATTCTGAACGAGCTTTACCCGGAGCCGGAGTGGTGGAGAATTTATACTGATGGCTCCCGTGTGGCTCAAACGAGTTAATGCTGGAGCAGGGGTTTTCTGCGCCCTGTTCTCTGCCTATGCCCCTGCCGGCTGTTTTGCATCTGCTTATGATGGAGAGGTCGAGGCGTTACGAATCGCCTTATCCCAATTGCAATGCCGGACTCAACAATTCTCTAAGGCAGTCATTTTATCAGACTCAAAAGCCGCACTTATTGCTATCAATTCCCCTCTTGCCCCACAGTCCTCCTCTATCGGAAAATGCCTCTTGCCTCGAGGAGCTGGCCTTAAAGAGGAAAAATATCGTTCTGCAGTGGATACCGGGCCATTGTGGGATCCTGGATAACGAGAAGGCGGTTTTGCTGGCCAAGAGGGGCCAACAGTTACTCAAACTTCATGTGAAGCTCTATGTAAATTTAGAAGAAAGAAAAAGAACACAGAATAAAAGGTGCCGACCGGCTCTAAGCTGCTGGCAGTCTGTGGGTTTAAGTTCCACTTTCCGCATGGATGTTCGTAATCTTCCAGAATCTTCTGGTGACAGATGATTGAGTCAAATGTGAGTGAGAGGTTGACGGATGGTGACGATGTAGAGTAAGAGTTATAGACGAGTTGTATTTTCAATATGTTTTGTGCATAATACTAAATGTAAATTGAGGCTGAGCGTCTATAAAAGTTTGAAGCTAGTGTTTTGTAATTTTACCTTCTCTTGGAGTAGATAGCACAAAAAATATTTTCCAAAATAGTAAACTATTTGTTAATATGAAAATAAACAGCGAGGGAAAGGGAGCGAAATTTCAGTTGATTAATTGAGCACGTGCACACAGAGTATTTAGCTTCAGTGTTATTTACATTTACGTATTTTGTGTTTTTTTTTATTGATTACAATAGGACTATTTCCCTCACCTTTTCACTAGAAAAAAACCCCACATTAAAATATGAATATGATAGCAGAAGCCAAAAGTGGTTTAAGTTCGCTCATTTTACTTTTGCAGACGCAACGAGGTCGAAACCGTTTAGACTCTGCAGTTGACCCCATGCTGAAACCTGACCTCGTGGTTCTAATAGGTAATTTGTGACTATAAGTGAAAGTACTAACCAAGCTCTAAATATAAAGCAACAGAGTACTTGCGCCCCATTTAATTAGGGCATGTTAGTGGTCTCTTTTGTTTTAATTGGATTTTATAGCTAATTGTGTGCGTTCAGTTGTAATATCACCATGAGAAAATGCTTAGGAAAGATAAGTGAAGGAAAGTTTATTAAATTATCTAAAAGGGCGATTCATTTAAAAAAAAATCTGTACATGTCTCTTTCCATCATACCAAAATACGATAGTTTAAGCTTAAAAATTTAGATTCTCTAGTCTGTCCCTTCATAAACAAAGGTGTTCGTTTAATGTATATCGTTGATCGCCAGCTAGCTCAGAAGAATTTCCTCCAAAATATTATATCCATCTATTGATGAAAAAATTTCGCAAAAAATCTATGATTTTCATATTTTTTATTGCAAATAATTTTAGATGTAAATTTTTCCAGAAATAGTTGGTAAACTGAGTTTGAAACAGAGGTAGACTTTTGGAAGATTAAAAATCTAGAAAGTAGCATTTAATCTTGTATATTTTCTATTTTGGGGACTTCAATGTTGTCGATGGGATGCATTTTTTCTTTTTTTTTTTTATCGTAGTCACTCGTAGATTATCGTGGGATGTACCTAAATATAATATAGGATAGCTATTAAACATCTTTAATATCAGTTTTAAGTTCTTTTTGCTGAACAATGCGATGATAACAGGAGTTACTCAGCTGAACAAAAAAAATAAAACAAATCCTTTCGAGAATTCACCTGTTTCTTTGACCATCTAAGAATAAGCTCAGAGTATCAAACTGACTTTGATACTTAAGGATAATCCACAGTAGAAAAATATGAATGGCAACGTAGTTCTTCATGAGGCGGGAGCGGACTTTTCTCAAATGCATTTGTGAATAGAATATTAGGAAACCCTCCTGCGTGATATGGAGGAAGGATAGTTTTTACCTTGCAAATTTTTATGTGTATACCCATATGCAAGATAAATTGTGTGAGGTGGAATCCCTCGTGAAGATAGCAGTTAGCGAGCAGTTCACTTTAAACAAGTATTTACACTGAAAAGAAATGCAATCAGGTATGACAGGAACTCCAGTTTTTGAGAATACTATTCTCTAGTTCCCTAACATTGAAATTTTCTATTTTGAATAGATTTCACAGGATGTCATCAGTGTTATGAAGCAAATTTCGCGAGGCTTATTCAATTTCTTCTCTAGTTAAGGCGCACGTGGAAACAAAGATAAACTGTCCGCTCATAGGAACGAAAACCACTTTTTTTTGGCAGATTCGTTCTACAGAGTAAATGAATCGGAGAACATTTTGACAATACCATAAAATTTAGTTTTGGGAGAAGGGAGAAAAAATAGCATAATAGTCGTTATACTGATGACTTTTAAATAAAGGAACCGGATTTAAAAAAAAAATAAATTACAAGATAGACTTTTTATATACCATGTTTTTAGATTAGTTAATTATGGATTTCAAAATTATAAATTATAATCTATAATTTGAAGGAAAAAAAATCAATGAATTTCGCCAGAGAAATTATCGTAAATAGCATGTGGGCATAAATAAAAATTATCCCATTGTAATGAAAACTTAATATCCTTGGTTCACTATTACGTTAATAGATGGCACCTGTAGCGCAGTTACTTTTGGCTCCTGACGCTACTCGAATTTTTACGTAATGGATTTTAAAATATGGAATAAAGATGGCTAAAAGTATTAAAATAATGCATTGTCATCGTGTTCTGAGCGGGAAGTTAGTTAAAAATCGATTGCAAGATTTGTACCAGACAAACACACACACAAACAAGAAAGGAAGTTAATAAAAACATGGTAAAAAAATTATCAAAAGCCTTCAGGAAGGATGCGTTTGAATGAAAGCTAAATTTTAATATGATGGTTAAATCTAGGGAGGAACATTGTTTTAAAATGATTTTACAGCTAATTGTGAGTGTTCAGTTGTAATATCAAAATGAGAAAATATTTAGGAAAGATAAGTGAAGGAAAGTTTAATAATTAAATAAATTCTCTAAAAGGGTGATTCATTTTCTTAAAATTCTTTACATGTCTCTTTCCCTCATACCAAAATGATAGTTTGAGCTTAAAAATTTAGATTCTCCAGTCTGTCTCTTCATCAACAAAGGTGTTCGTTTAACTCCAAATTTAAAGATTCTTCTTTTTATTCAAACTCAGTATTATCCAATTAAATTTCTTACACTTCAATATTTGGTTTTGATGTTTCTCACAACCACTTCCCATATAACTCAAATTGGCGAATTCAAATTATATAATGAAATTATAAAAATCTTGATATTCTCTCAATACATGGAAATTTTTTAAATAGCATATCTCAGAAAAGAGTTCGAAGTCAAAATTCCAGTGACCTTCCCGAGAAGATTGAAGGAACTGAAGCTAAACACTTTCGCAACTCGTATTTGATCTGATCACAATCTTCAGCATGGCTGTTACCTTTCTGAGTATTATTCGAAAATTGCCGCAGCATATATTTACCTTAATGTAACCTTTATCGTAAAGTTCTAAGGCTGCCCATAATGAGCTACTGCATGGCTAAGGTAAGGCATATCGCAGTTGATTCATTTTCCTTTCTGCCAACTCCATTTTCAAATCAGCTTACAGAACTGTACTTGTTTCAAAAATAGTGATGGTGATAACAGCCAATTTATAAAAATTACAATCGTCGATACTTCTCAGATCTGTATGCACATTACAGTTGGCTAAAATAAGGATATCAAATTAGATAATTTCTATTTCTTGAAAGTAGCTACCCATTGCATGGAATTAGAAATTTATTAAGGAGAAAAGATTATAAAGTACTGGTGACTCTTGGGCACACAGGTTAATCCTAATTTATCTGATTGGCATGAACCTTCAAAGATGCATAATGATCTAAACATAGAATTAATTATAGAAGAAAAGGGCTATCCTGAAACTATGTATAACGGTGAGGGAACTTAAAAAAAAAAAATTGCGCGCGCACACACACACACACACACCCTCTCTCTGCAGAATAACTTTTCATTTAATACTAGCACCATCTATTAGAAAGTCCTGGAACGAAATTTAAAACGGAAACCGTCTGAAAAGAATGGTCGAGATTATTGGTAACCTTTTGTGATTGAAGGATGCAACTATTGAAACGACTATGGAAGTCTTTAGAGTAAAATAATTTTTTCTTTCTTACTTATACTACGAGATCAGCTTTTAGGATGTTATCTTTTATTTATACAAAGCAGTGTTAATTATCCAAAATGAGTAAAGAAGCCCCTCGAAAAAAAAATAAAAATGTATTAAAATAATGATAGAATACCAAAAGTAATTGCGCAGACGAGAGGAATATTGGAGAATATTACCAAATAATAGATCAGGACACTTTTCGTGTTTGAACAAAAATCAGCAGTTCAGTTATTTGAATATTCATTTATTATGTAAAAAAGTTATAAATAACACTTAATAGCTAACATCAGTGCAATTTCACAAAAAAAAAGTTAAGGCTTACTTTGCTGAAATAAGTACTTTCTATATGTATGTATTTATCAATCGAGTATCAAAATGCCCTTGATTATTTGATTTCGCAAACTAATGCTCCACAGACAACATAAGAGTCGCTGATGATTCTTTTCCCTTTGGTAGGGGTCAGAGTAGATGTGTAAGGAAAAAA